>JANHGN010022642.1:20715-90317 GCA_024605025.1 Megaceryle maxima | reverse complement strand
GATAGGGTTATTGAATATTTTTAGCTCCAGTTCTGGTTGGCCTATATATATATATATGTTATATATACCATATTTTTTGGGGGGGGTTTTTTTGTCAAAGATTAATATTCTGTTTGGTTAGAATTTGCACACTTACGGAGTTCAGCCAAAAAAGAAGAAAAAAACAGAGTGCATTTCTTACAAGTGAAATGGTACTTCTGTGAGTGGTTCTTTCAAATCCCTCTCCCCCTTGGCACCAGAGAAGTGCTTTTTCATTTCATGTCACATGATGTACAATACTTATGGTAGCATGGAACACCATAAAAATAATTCTTCCTGGTTTAGTTCAAAATACATTTGTCTTTTTAAAAAAGGAAAAGATTCTTTTTCAAAAGCTTGTCTATACATTAATCCTGCCCAAAGGCACATTTGATGTATGCTTTCACCACTTACATGGCTTTTATACAGAACTACTTGCTCTGGTATCAATTGAAAAATGAACTTTTTACCAGTCAGGCAAGGACTGGACAGTGAAGCACGAGACTGTCCAACTGCTATTCCTGCTCATCTTTTCTTAAAGAAAACACCTTAACTGATGTGTTCCTCTCCATGCATCTCTCAAAGCATGATTATTCAGCTGAGGAAATGTATTTCTGGTCTCACTGTTTACTCTTTGCTTTTTTTTTGTTTACTCTTTGCTTTTTTTTTTTTTTTTGTATTTCTGGTCTCACTGTTTACTCTTTTTCTTTAATTACACCCCCTTAGTAAAAAAAGAAAGGAAAAAAAAAAAAAAAAGTGAGCTGTTTGCGAATGGCAAATCAGTCCATGGGGGCTGCTTGGATTTTAAGGGCAGCTGCTGTTCAATGTATCTGGTGTGTCACTTTCTGTTTTGTGCTCCTATTTTATTGCTGCTGTGGGAATGGAGCAAAAATAGCGGCTACTGCAGTTCTGTTGAATAACCATCAACATGATTCTAGCCGATGTGTCAGTCCCTCACTGGGCAAAAAAAATGTCCATATTTGATATCTGCTGCCCTACCCTGACCTGTAAATGAAAATAGCAACATGCTAAATAGCTACAAAAAAGCATAATTAGCTAAAAGACTCAGCTGATGTACATAGGTGGGTTTGTGCTTCTATGCATGTGTGGGTGTGAGAATACACGTACATCTCCAGAAAGGCTGGTGTAAGTAAATAATTCATAAGGTGTATGCAGTGTATTTAAATGTTAAATACATTGGCTTTTGAATTCAGTGCAACTATTGAAACCTGGAGCTGGTTACAACCATTCAACTGCTGCATACTTAAAGCGAAATCACTAGCAGTCTGCAAATGCTGAGTAAAAATTACAAGAGTCCCAAATATTGACAAACCACCTAAGCTTGCCAGTTTATCCCTTTGTGAAACTCAGATTTATCTTCCTCCCATGCAGGAGTGCTGCTCACTTCAACCTGAGTGTAAAGTCTTGACTTCAGAAGTGCTGACTCATGAATCAGCGAGGAAGGAAAATCTCTGTCGCTGCTGTGGTGGCCAAATTTGCGTGGATTTACCCCGCCGTGGCTGCTCCCGCCCTCGCTCCAGCCTGTACCCGGCATCTGGCCTCCGCCGAGACGAACCTGCTGCTGGGAAAGATCGCGAAGGTATTGGATACATCTAGCAGCCGCCGGGTAACGTGGTTCGGTGTCGAATCTATATAGGCCGTTTTACCTTTCCTTCCTCTTCACCAGCAAATGTTTATCCCGCATCAGACCAGGCTTGTCACGTGCTGAGTCTAAACGGGCTTTTGTTCTACCGAAGGGGCAGCGGCGCCGCGCCCGCCGCGCGTTCCTGAACCGGCTGCTTTTCCCCAACAGATGGCACTGCCTGTCTCTTGTAGGTAGCCAAAACTTTCAAAACACTTTGTTAAAAATAGATGCCCCACATTCTTAATTGGCAATCCTTTTTCTATTTATTGTCAGGCACAAATCAGATGCTGTTTAGCTCTTAGGCAAGCTCGATGCACAATACATAAAAGCGTAATGTAAAAAACCCAGATATTTTCTTAATCTGTTCTGTGTCTGCTTGTTATATCAGAAAATACTGAACAATTTGTGTTTTGTCACTAATATCTTCAGAAACTTACTTAATATAAAATGCTATTTTTTCCATTATGAAGACAAACGTTTTTTTGTTTATGCTTACAACTTGCTACGTAGTCAGATGTCCAAGTTGTGTGAAGCCCCCATTTTCACATAAATGAAGCCGGTATTATCCCAGCAGCTCTGAAACTCCACTACATTTACTGGAGTGCTTAAGGCATTTGGCCTTTATCCTGAAGAAGGCTTCAAAGTCTCTTGTGCCGTCAGGTCTATCTCACGTGAGGGATTGGAGGTCCTTGTGTTAGCTGGGCATCCTGAGCTGTGGTCCCCGAAGTGGGGCCATGATTCCGGTTCTGGGGTTGGGTGAGCTCCCAGACTCCCTCTCCATGGGGGCTGGGAGCTGCTGCAGGGAAACAAGACTCCATCACGGTTCTCCGACCCTCCCCTGAGTCCCCGGGGCAATACACTAGGATAATTCCATAGGGATAGTTCGCTACAGCTTCTTAGCAGAGTCTCCTGATGCCAGTCAGCTCTTGCAGGGAGAGGATGCACACGTCACCAGGGGTGAGCCTCCTTCTGCTCTCTCCTCAGCAAGCTAATAATTTCTGTGGCCTCTCTGGGACCCATTTAATTTCTACAGTTCCCTGGCCTATGCTGAGTAGAAAGGCCAAATCACACCTTTACAAAATTACATTGTAATGGCCTCACTATTTCTTAGTTTAGTCTGTACCTAGTCTTTCTCTTTGTGATTGAGTTGTTTATGGTGGAGCAGAAGGGACATGTTTTGGTTTGCTTTATTTCTTTGCCTGTTCTTGAACATGGACAGATTTTCAGCCAGATGCCCACAGTTTTACTCTGTTCTACCTCCCCCCACAATGGTCACAAATTCAGTGTAGGTCCTGATCGAGACAAGCATTTAATTTCCCTCCTGAATCTCTTCCAGCAATGTCAATAGCACTACCCACAAATACGGTTTTGTATGTGCTCGAAGGCGGTGTCAGTGCAGGCTTTTTAGCACAGATGCATGGGAGTAATTCTTTCTAATATGCATTCCCATGTGTCTCTCTTCAGTGACCTTCATTTGCCATCTCTCTGCCTATTTAGTTAGTTTATTAGGTCCTTCTGAAGTGGTTCATAATATTCTCATAATATTGGACAATAATTGTATCAAATTCCAGTGTTATCAGCTGGATTTTGAAGCCCCTTCTCCTGTTTGCTAACATATTAAACAGTGCTGTACCTAACACAGTTCTTTGAGTCACCCCATTGTCAAAGCAATTGAAAGCCTTTTCTTTTTCCTCTTCTTTGGCGATTTTTACTTCCCAAGTTGGTTTTGTTCCCTTTGTCACTTTTTGTGATGAAGGCTATCAGCTGTTTTTAGAAAGAGCAGTAGATTAATCAGATAGGTTTATACTTGAGGCAATTTTCTTTTAACAATTTCTGCACTATTTTTTCTTTTTTATATAATGGCAATCCTTTTGTTTTCATACTTTTTTTGGTTTGCTTATGGTAGAGTAAGGTTTAGTAGGCTGCAATTTTCAAGGCTAGTTCAACATGTATTTTAAAGCTAGTACTCATATAGCAGCTTCCAGCTCTCCAGTAGCAGAGGGTAATGAGCAAAGATTTAGGGTTTTTTAATTAGTTCCTCCAACACTTACTTGAAATTATTTGCATACACACAGGCCAGTTCTGGAGATCTGTTGCTCTCAAACACAAATATTGCAACACTTTCTGCCTTGAAAACAGTCTTTCAGATTGATTTATTTTTCTTACGTGGGAAAATGGATGTGCTGAAATGACATCTTAAAATCCTCATTTGAGTACAGGTGTAAATAAAATATTTGAGATCTTTGAACACATCATCCTTAAATGCTCACCCACTCCTTCAGTTCTCTTGTTTCTTGGGTCTGTGCCTCTGCCTGTATGCATGTATGAAAATATTACTTATTTTTATTTTAATGGCTTGTGAATTTTCTTTTTTTTACAGACCTAATTTCTGTCCTGCATTTTGTAAGGCAGTAGCATGTGTATTTGTCTTGGTTTCAGCTGATATGGATTCTTCTGCTTTGGAAGCTAACTGGTAAAAAGCTTACCATGTAAACATTTATTTTTACTTCACTTCTGCTTTCTCTTTGTGTCAAAATATCCATACACCAGTGAATGTATTATGATTTTGAGGCTGTATGTTATTGAGAACATCCATTGTTATTTCTTGCATCATTCCAGCTATGTGATTTCAGCCCCTAGGTCCCAGTTGAACTGCAGTGTATGTTTTTAAAGGTGCTCATTCTTACTGAAGATATCCACTTATTACATCCACTGCGCTCAAGTGGTTAATTTTAACCTAATACTTTGCTCGTTAAAACCAGACTTTTTTTTTTTTTTCCAATCTGCATTTATTTATATTATTTATTTTCTACTTCTTAATCATTAGTTACTTTTGTGGCTTTGCTCCTTAGTTGAAAGTCCACTGCTGTCAGGACTATCCCTTCCCAGCACTTCCCTGGCACTGTAATGAGTTATATCTGTCTTTTTAGGGGATGATTGTCTGCAGTTTGTTATGCACAGGTAAGGCTTCTACAATTTCAAATAATTTAGTGACTTGTTCTTGATTCCCTTGCAATATTCCAATGCCATCATTATTTGAAAATTAGATACCAAAACTGGACATAGCAAAGCTGGCCGCATCAATGATACACACCTGTAATATCATTGCCTCCTGCATAATCATGCGAGTATTGTATTAGACTTAGCCCATAGATTGCATAGGGAATTCATGGTAAATTGATTTTCTGAAGTCCTTTTCAGTGTCACTGCATTTCAGGATATGGCATTCTGTGTTGTTAGTGTGACCTACATTCTCTCTTTTGACATATCTGACTTTGCATCTGCCTGTCTTAAAACCTTTTTAAAAATTACTTCATTTTACAAGCTGATTCAAATAGCACATTATAACTGACCAGTCCTTACCTCTCTAACAGTTATTTGGCACTTTTTTTCCTTTGCATACCTTTAAATTAGCCAATTTAAAATATTTGAAGTATTTTCTCTCCTAGGCAGTTAAATATATTTCTATTGATTACTGTTCTTAATGTAGTCAAAAGCCATTTAAAAAAAAAAAAAAAAACAGTAATAGAAACACTGGAAATACTACTAGATGCCCTTATATTCAGATATGATAGCCAATACCAGTGCATTTTCCAGTTTTTAATACATTTTACTGTTATACTTTTTCAGTAGTGTTGGTTTTTAACAGCATGTAATGCAAACACTTTCAAAAATATTAATTCAAAATGCAAATGCAATTATTTTTGATAGCAAATTTTTTTTACAAATGAAAACATGATGTCAGGTTTATTTAAAAAAAAAAAAAAAAAAAAAGCTTCCCATAGTCTGAGTAGGCATTATGCTCTCATTTGTCAACATTTTTTTATCACAACCTGGGAGAACTAATCCAAAGGGTCATCTTAACCACAGTTCTTCAAAAATGGTTCTTCCACACTTCGTGAATGTTTCTGTGTCTGTAGCTCCTTTCTCCTCCTGTAGCTGCTTTCCCCACCTTTTTGCATCATCTACTCTGGAGATTGTATTTAAGCCCTTTCCCAGATCACCTAAATTTACATGGCTACTAGAATTTTTTCTCCTCTTTCTCTGCATCACTGGATGGTTTATGTATCACATGCTACAAGCCACCATCAAGACTGGTTTACACTGTCTTTTTTTGCCTTGTCTCATGGCCATACAATGTGAACACATCCTATAGAAGCCTCTTAAAGCCAGTGGTGTCTTGTTAATCTGGTTTGCTAGTCTTGAACTAGTGATATACATTAGTGTCTTCCTGCTGGCCTGAGGACTCATCTGTTGAATCAGGATCACTTCTATTTAATTTTTAAAGGTGAGAACAATAAAGAAGGAAAGAGTGTAAGGGGGTCAAATGGCTCTGACTGGTTGGTATCTACAGATAAAGAGTCATTCTTTACACAAGAGGTGCCTGCTGAACCTGTTTAATGTTTCCTTAATGATAACAGAGGGGACTTGGTATGTTAGTGTTTCCTCGAAGAATATCCAAATATCCACTGACTTAAAAGATCAAAGAAAATAGCAATGGTTTCAGTTTTGCTGGGCATGATATGTGGGAGTATGTTCTTGCATAATTATTGGCAGCTTGTCTGGATCTCTGTCAACTGCACAGGTGACAAGACAAGAGCCTGGTTGCTTAACACTATACATCATTAAGGGTACTAATTCTTAAGGGTAGTTTGAAGAAGGCAATTCCAGATCCTAGTGAAATAGTCTCAATTACTAGCTGTTAAATTGATTATTGGCTGCTGTATAAAAGCCATTTTTTGAATGAGAAAGTTGTTTCACTAGGGGAAAAAAAAGGTAAAAGAAAACCATAATGGGGACAAGGCAGTTTGTAATGATCATGTAGGCTGCACGAGACTCAGCCTGTGAAGGGACTGAATCAGTTGCAGACTGTCAAATCCTTGCTAGGATTTTGTCTCCTGTTAGCTGATTGTGACTGCAAACATGCTTTGTCCTAGTGAAGAGCTCTCTCAATTCTGCTGTGAATTAGAAAGGAATGGCAAGTTTGCCAGCACAAAGGAAGCAATGCTGGGGAGCCCAACTACTGATATAGATGCTTTGAGAGTGTCCAGAGGTGTAACTGCATCTAGAAGTGTCATTAAAATGCTGAGCTCTTCAGCCTAAATATACCTTAGGTTTTTGCCTACATAAGACAAAAAAAGTGTTGTGCTGAGCATGCATAAGAAAACCAATCTTGTTGCTAACAGATACATGATAATGTATGAGACAATATTTGTTCAGCTGAGTCACTTGCAGCCAGAGATGACAGTTCTAGCAAGTAATAAGCTGTCATGTAGTGTTCCTTAAATGCATGGATTTTCTGAAACCCTGTTCAAGGGGTCAATAGCAGAGCAGATGCAATTGTCTGCTGTATCACAGAGACCTCAAGAGTCAACTCTGCATTTCCCTTTACTTTTCATTCCCCTGAAGTGGTAAACTTCTTTGAGAATTTCCTTCCAGAGCAAAGAAGATTTCAGTACATGTTGGGGAAAAGAACTGACTGTTTACTTTGGGAAATTATTTTTTATTCCACCTGGGGTTTTTTTGTTGTTTTTTTTTTTCACATTGCTCCTTGAGAAACCCACCTGTTTATTACTACTACCATTTGTTGGCCAATACTATTTTAATTGTTATTTTGGTTTCTGTGCTGGTGGTGGCCAACTTAATAAGTACAATTTAGTCACAAAAAAAGGCCAGTCAAATCAGACTGCCATGCACATGTCTAATGTGCCCTCATCTTGAATCTTGTATTTGGTTGATTGCTGTGTTTCAAAGGGATAGAATGAGGAAAGGCACAGGGAAAGATAACAGGGAGAGAGTAAATAATCTAGACCATTCAAAGGATCCACTAAGGGGGAAAAGACAGAGATGTGCACAATAATGAATGTCATGGAGAAAGTCTTTAGGGAGTGACTAATGCATTGTTTTTGACAATACAAGACCTAAGGGGGTTCCAATGTTTTAAGCACACAAGAAATTTAAAGCAAACTTTTGTCATGCAGGGCATAATTATTTGCAGAACTCATTCCACAGGATGTTACAAGCTCAGAAAAATAAGATATATTACTGACGATAGGTCCATGGGGGACTATTAACATGATGGTACTGTGGCAAGCTCCAGTTCAGAACGTCCTCTAAGCAGCTGATTGCTGGAAGCTGAGAGAGTATGCACAGGAATTTCTGATTTGTGCTTTTCTTATTCTTGTCCTCTAAGAATCTCTTGCTAATAGCCCAAAGATAGAATACAGGGCAAAGATGGACTTCGGTCTGACCTACAGGGAAAAGTTCATGCACATATTGAGCTCTCCAAAAGAGCAACACAAACAGCAGAGGCAGCACAGGAACATAGTGTGTGCACGCTAAATGAATTATGTGGCCTGGCAATCTTCTGTAATAGCCAGGTAATGGGATGCCAAATCCACTGCAACTTCATGGAGTTCAGCTGACCTCAGTAAAGCCAGTTTACACCAGTGGTTAAGGTACAATTATTGGTACCCTCTAAGGAAAGCGTTTTCCACAGTGTGCCTCTAATCTTGATCTCCTGAATGTGGGATCCCCAGCCTGTGGGACTTTGTGGGATCTGTAGTAGCATCCTCCCTACATACAGAGCCAGTTTTTCTACCAGAGGAAATCAGGGTATACAGAGGAAGGAGCACGGTATCTGGCGGTGCAGCTGAATTGCAGCTCCCAAGGGAGGATTCAGGATGTACTGTGCAGCATGTGTGCTTGGCAGGATAGACCCAGCCTGTTTTGAGATGCTGAAGTAAAACAAGGCTACATAAACAAGATACTGCAAGACCTGCCGCAGTAGGGGCTTAGGGATCACCAGTGACAGTTTGTGTGTGTTCTTATCTATTGGTAAATATGAAATATTTACCCTTTAGTCATGAACAATGATTCTGGAAGGATTGTATATTGAGAAGTAATAAGCATGGAAAAGAAATTCTTTATGGGGGTTTGCCATGGACAAATGGTAGAAATGCCTAAATACTGGATTAAAGCTTCACTAGCTTAGTAACATTGAGAAGTATTAAGAAAGAGAGGATGTTTTTGATATGGGACATGGCATGATAACAAGGCCAAGGCAAAATTGTAGAGCAAATTCTGTGTGATATGGTGGAATGTAAGACAGGAAGGAAGTTAGGAGAAGGCAGTGGAGAGATTCAGGAGGGATTATGATCACAGCTGCCTGCCTGAACAAGGCAATAGGAGTAAGAATTTGTTGAAACACAGGGAGTGATATAGGCAGTCTATATATTCATGTCTGGGACTGAGAGATGAAGGGCAAAGCTTGGGATGTGAATGAAGGTGGCAGACAACAAAGTAAAGGTTTATGAAGCTGAAGTATGCTTTCAATCCCTGCCTCAGTGGTAGATGGATGTCTGGGCAGGAAAGTCAGAAAGAGGAGCATGTGGGCTTCCCTGTGTGCCCAGAGGTGAGGGAAATTGTGTTTTCCTTTGGAAAAGCAGCTTTGAGGTCAACAGTGAGTGAATAATAAGCTCATGAATGCAATAGAAACACCAGACCTCTGAAAGACTTGCTCCAGTGTCAGTCAGAAGAGCAGTGTTTCTCATCTGTTCCTCAGTAAGGAGAGCAATACGGCTCCAGCTAGAGAGACAGACTTTCTTCTCAGAGAAGGAAAAAAGTATCTGCTGAGATACTTGACAGAATGGCATGAATGAATCTCTTGCACACAGTGTAAATTCAGCAGACACAGATAACAGGTCCTAAGTTAGCAAGTATCAGGCGCAGAAAAGACTTCTGAAATTCCTTTGCTTTGGCAATAATTGATGGGTAAAATTTGTTTTGCCTGTTTCTTTTGCGTTTATCTTTTTGTCATTTGTTTTTTCCCTAAAAATTACTTATCAACAGCTCAAGTTATTTTATCTACACATTTTATCTATATATAAACAGCCATGTCATATGGAAACATGCATGGAAACAAATACTGACATGCACTAAAATTATAGAAAAGAGCTTTAATATTATTAGATTTCTGCAATCACAATTGTAAGAGCATTTTTGTACATCAACATAATAATAATGTCAGAGATTCCTACACTGAAAGCACAGTTTCACCCAAACCTTCTTTTCATTTAAAAACATCAATATGTGATAGCCTACTAATATTACACATGTAGTAGGTATATGTATAAGCATCTCTCATCCAAATTAGCACTTTGTATTATTTTATTTAATTTTGAAAGGACTTTCCAACAACCTATCAGATATTTAAAGTATGTACAGTACACTTGTAATGATCCAGGTTGCTTATTTATTTAACTGTTGAAAGCATCTTTCAGCTCCCTACATCTATTTCTATATGTACAAATTATGAGACCTTGAATAATGAACGTGTTATTTAAATTGTGCTGTGACACTACATAATGCTGAGAAGTCATTTTCTACAGTTCACTATTCTCATAGTCAATGGTGCTTGACTTGATTACCAGTGCCTTATAGCTAGCATAGATGTGGGCAATGTTTTAAATTTGTTAAAAATTGGTTAGATAAAATTGTCTTGAATGAAATAGAGTATGTTGGAGAGCCTATTCCTTTTGATAGTTTTCTAGATGAGCCTTTATTTTCATGTATAAAATATCCAAAATAGATTTCTTTTTTTTTTTTTTTTTTTTTTTTTATAAAATAAATAAAAGAGTAAAGGAACAGCTGAATGTTCTACCTGGTCTCTGCAAAATGGTAGTGCAGGAGGTGAACCCAGCCTTACAATCCTGCCTTACATTCCTAAACCACAATTCAGGACAGCTATGCTAAGGAAATGTTGTGTGCAGGCTTATTCCTTCATGGGTAAGGAAAAGCTGAGCAAAGAGGTACATTCTTAGTATCCACTAGCTCCTTGTGGGTTAGCTTATCAGGCAGATATAATGATCAGCATTATTACTGTAAGCTACCTGCTTTCTACCAGGAGACAGGAGAAAGCGCACAATGTTGTGCCCAATACTGGTCTGCACTACAGGCTGCTCTGCCTGTGCAGCTTTACTGCTCTGGGATCTAGCGAGTGCCCTGATAGAGGCACAATTTTCCTGGCAATACTACTTTTATCCTCCAATATCAATTTGCTTACTGATGCTGGTTTGACTCAGCCAGCAAAGTCACCACGTGTATTATCATGATGCATCCATGTAAGAAGTGTTTTGCTAGTGTAGAATATATGTATTCCTGCATGATAAAGCACTAAGAGGTTAACTTAAAACAGCTGGGAGCCTGGAAAGGACAGATTTTAACAGACAGAAAGGAAAAAAAGCCTTTGTATGAGCAGCAGAACTACTGAAGCCTGGTTTGCTAGAGGTTCTGTGTTCCTTGTCACCTATATGTAGGTATGGCCAGTGGGTATGGCATATGCTCTTAGCTAGCACACCACTCCCAAACAGCACATGTGCTGTAATGTCTGAGCTGTGTGCCTTTTCCCAGTGCATGTCACTAAATTAGGTTACTCTCCTCTATTAAAACCTGTAGGAATTCCATAGTTTGGAAGTTCCTACCTTTAAAATATGACATACTTGAAAGGCAGTTCTGAAACAGCTTTGTTTCAGATCAAGATAGGATCAGACCAAATTGTCACTGAAAGTGGTTTATCGTTGGAGAATGCTTCAATTTCAGTGAGTTTTCTGAAGAGCAATAAAAATTTATGTCGGAAACATTTTGACCCAGTGTCCATGTAGGTTACCAGTCTTCAGGTTTCACATCTATTTCTCAGGGCTGAATAATATGCTACAAGTCAGGGCTGGCTGTACCCATGTCACAACTCTTTTGCTTGCACTTACACGTCTCCTTCCTTTTCAGGCACATGGAAGAGACTTTGCTTGTGGTGCAATTGATTTTGATACTCTCCCCCCCCTTGCCCCACACATACACACAGAGGGGGTTTTAATTCTTCTCTGTTACATGAAACAGAGATCATCAATGTGTTCTTGTACCCACACCTTTTTGATCAATTTAAGTATCTAATAAGGTATTAAGAAAATGGAAAAAATGAATCTTTATTTCAATATGCTAGAATTCTTGAAACATGGATGTGAAGCAGTTTATGATCAAACAGTATTTTTTAATTTGTCTTGATTCATGTGAAAGTAATTTGAATCCACATTAGTATTCTGTGAACTGATCATTAACACTTTTCAACTGATTTAGTAAACATATATTGCTTCCAAAATAAATAGAAACGGGAAAGAAGTACAGTTAGTGTAGCTGAGGCATGAAAACATACACATTAATATGCAAGGCAAAACTCCAGTGTTGAAATGGGGCAGCACATCAAAGTTATTTTTCTAGCCATGTTTTTGCATCTCCAGAGGATGCTTAAAAACAATAGACTGAACATCTAAAACTACATCTTTTAATAAAGCTGCTTCATACTTTACTGCAAAATGGTGTACCAACTGTAAGAAATTAATTGTCACAGCTCCTCTGAAAATATTGGGTAGTCAGGAAAAGATGACATGGTGAAGGTAAAGTGCAGATTCTCCGGGGGGGTTTGGCTCTGTGATAGCCAGTGAGACATTTGCACAACTCTGTTTGGCATATAAGGCTTCTCTATGGTTAGAGTCTCTCTGCATCCCATATGGAATGGACGCCAGCTCTGATCCAGAAGCCATAAAGCCATAGTAACAAAAAAAAAAAAAAAGCAATAAGCCTTCCAAAGCAATAAGCCTTCCTCAGAGCTTCAGCCTGACAGTACTGGGCTAATGCAGCTCAGATTACTTGAGATGAGTGTAGGCCCTTCTCCTGCTGGTGTGTCAAGCAGATGGTGGAGCCCTGGTCTACCTTTGCTGGGAAATGCACAAAGCCACAGCAGGCTGAGTGTGGAGCAGTGTTTAAACAAGCCAATAGGTATGCCCTGGCAATAGAGATTTTTTCCTGAAGGCAGAGACAGAAGCACCTTTTTTCAAAAAGAAACCCAGCAGCCATCCTTCCAAAACATGGCCAGGGCAGTGTTGGTGCCTTCTCCAATACAACAGTTCAGTGGCCAACATCTGGGGGCTCCAAATACATCACTGTCTGAAGGTAATTAACTCTGCCTTTCCAGTCTCCCGCTGAATTGTTCTGGCCTCCAGGTAGAGGCTATTGGGATATGGGGAAGGGAACTTTTTCTTTCAAGCTTCTCCACTTACATGAAACTGAAATGATTAATTTGACTAAAGAGAGCAAGTACAAACCACATTGTTTACTTCCATGTCTGAGGCACTGCCCTGGGAGATGAAAATCCTGTCATTTCCTGTTCTGTGACCTGTTGCTGTATTTCAGTTTAAGCAGAGCTAAAGACCCCTGGAGATGGCCTTTTTCCTCAGAAGCTGGTGTGCTACCTAGCTATACGTATCCTAGCTATTGGATAAAAGGATGTAGGAACCTTCCACCTCATCCCTGAAGGAAAGGTAAGTGCCTTTTTCAAGGGGTTTGCCCAGTCACCTCACCTAAAAGATTCTGCTCCGCTTGTGAGCTACTTACAAGAATATCAAATTTTATGATCCTCACAGGGCTGAGGCATGAAAAAAATACTGAGTTGTTCAGCCCTGCCAACAGTATGAAGCCTTTGAGCATTCCCAAAATCATAAGCACAGATAACTCATGGGCTATAAGCACCTCATTGCTTGGCTGACCAGGAGTTCAAAGGCTCAACACTGAAACCATGTTTTCTGCAAGGCTCAGTCTAGGTGCTTCCTGTAGACCTAAGTGTAAGTGATTTTCTGAATGCTGTCTAACTAATACTTTGGATAAATCCAGGCATGGAACACCTATCCCCCCCACCCTTGTACAAAATTCAACCACAGACAATTTTGTGAGAGAGGAGTGTTTATTGCTGGGAGGGAATATGTTACATGTTAGCTTGTACAACTTGGGCAGCATCTCTGTCTGAAAGCTCCATAGTAATTCCTCTGTGAAAGCTGTACGTTTTTTTGGTGCAATGTAGTTCTCTGACAACTCCCTTTGTGTGCAGTGGCCATGCAGAAGGGAGAAGGACATCATACTTGTATTTCTAAGACTTCCAGAGTGGTCCCCATGCTGCTAAAATTGACACTGTTTCAGGTGTTTCAGGATGGATGCTGACAGCAGCCAAGAAACATTTGGCACAGCTCAGGAAAAGAAGTGCAAAGGTGACAATCTCCTTTACTAGCTAGCTGGGGCCAGTTCAGCTTGCACCACCTGCCAGCAGACCCAACTGCGCTAGGACAGCCAGCCCCTCCTTGTCTTTGGATTCATCTGGACTTGAAAGGTACTGAAAAGATTTGAATTCAACCTTATGCTTCGTGCTGACAGAATGACTCAGCCTGGAATCTGCTTCTACTTAGACTATTTTACTGTAATAATTTACAAAAGGTCTTGTAGAAATCTGGTAAATATCTGCAGTGCTCCACTTTGGTCTGTGTTCTCTATCAAATTTCTCAGGGTCAACCTTGCCACGGTAAGGTGTATTCCAAATTTTTCCTTTTTGCTCTGGCATATCAGTGCTAATGGAGTATTCCCTCCCTGAGAAACCAAGCACCTCATTTTGAAATTTTAAATTCTGGTTCTGTGTTAAAGCAAAGATTTTTGCAAATCCTGCAAACACTGTTGCTGACTGGCAGCTCTGTCTCCACTGCACATATGGAAAGATGGAAATTTTTTGTGAAGAGGCAGAAAGTGCTTCTTGGAGCAGAGATGTGAATTCACATCAAATGAAATGTGCACAGGGGGTGCTTTTTCTTGCATTACATTATAGAAAATTGTTCATTGTAGATTATAAATAGTAATGATCTGGACCACACTCTTGTGTATTCAGTTCTAATTAGAAATGCACTGAGCTACCAAAACTGATGCACTCAAGCCAGCTTCCTTAGGACTGCAGTTATCTTCTACATAAATACACCTTTAACCAACAGCATATAAAAAGAGCAATGATGACATCCAGAGGACAGCTAGTTTAATCATAGTTACTCTAAGTTTCCTCAGCAATTTTCCTGGGGATATATCCCTCATCTATTTTTCTCTTTAAAGTATGTTTCTATTAAATCAATTATTGACAGCCTGCTGAGTTCCTCTAATTATTAGTTTTTATGAAACAAACCTCATAAAGTTGAGTGTTTCACCCCCAGTGCAAAAATTATATGTACAAGATAAATTTTTATTAGTTTCATAATTTTTGTGTGCATTATCATTCTTATATTATCACTGAATCCAAATGAAAAGTAAAGTACTCCTTTAAGCTATTGGTAAACTTCAGGTTAATAGCTGACTGGCTTACTTTCACCTGTAGGTGCTCCTACTGTGGAACCTCTCCCCATAAGTAGACTGCTAACTAATCTGTCTTAGTAACCTTCCATACTCCAGTTTGGCAGTTATTTTTTGTTTTGATTGTGTTTGCAACTGCAAGAATATTGGCCAGGTGCACCATATGTAGAAGCCACTACATAGAAAAGCCTCTGAATTCCACAGAAATATCTATGGATGGGTGTCTCTTTTATTGACAAATTTGAAAGAGATACATTACCAATGTTGGTCTGTTAAGCACTGCTCCACAATCAGAATTTAATTGAAGCATGTTGCCCATAATAGGTTCAGATATTTGTGTTCTTCAGCATTTTATGAATTCAGAAACAGATGGGCTATGACCAGGAAGCAGTGGAGAACAGACTGGCGTAAAGCAGGTTGGCTCACTGACAAGTGCAGGTACAGCTGTGGTATGTATTTTATTCAGCATGCCCACCTACTGTATCAGCAGCCTGCCCTACCAGCAATTCAACTACAACTGACTTAATGAAGAGTAGAAGTAAGCATGAATCCAGACTTTCCATGGATCATAAGATTTGAGAACCCAGAAGAATCCACATGATGGAAATCATGCCAAGTAGTTTTTTTCTTCATCTTTACATGCAAGAGATAACAAAAGCATTTGCATTTTGAAGGGGGAGAACCCACAAAATGTACTCAAATTATGGTATGTTAATGTATTCCCCTTTTGGTCTTTATTGCTTTTTTTAAAATTGAAGAAAGAAAACCTTAGCAAGTAGTAGTTTATAGCTTAAATCTTCATAATTGTGCCAAGGAACACAATTAAATGCTGGCTAAGAGTGCTTCTGTTAGTAAAAGAGAGACTATGTGGGTGACAGAGGGGCCAGTTATTGGGGGTTTCATGCAAGAAGTGTACAAAGTGAATTTTTCCTCCTACTTGTGCCAGTCTTTGCATATTTGAAAGTCCCATGGGGAAAGAAATTTCTTGTGGCTAAAGAGATGGTGGAAAAATTTCCTTGATCTGAACATTCCTTAACTGGAAATAAGGTGTTTGCTCTTTCCTACATTTAAAAGAGGTGCTTCTCTTTGTCTTTTGGCATTCCTTATACATCCGGTTGAATAATCTTGTGTTTAGATATATTATACCTTTTTATGTCTATACCTGTGTCTATATAACATCTTATATTGTAACCTGCAGTAACTTACAGTAACCCATAAGATGAATTTGGAAAAACAAAACCCCATAATTATTTTATATGGTGATTGTCTGACTTGAAATATTGAGGTAATTATCAAGTTAAATTCCTATGATCCCTGCAATTTCTATGAAACCTGGGGATGTCAGTACTTGAGTTCTGACATATCTCTTGAAGTAAAATTATACTACCTCAACCTAAGGTCATAATTAAAGCTATAACAAAGCCAAGTAAAAAATGGCTATATGATTTGAATGAAAAGCAGAATAATCCCCTTAATTATAGAGGGTGCAAAAATAAAGTAACTGGCCATAAACTGGAGTTCAGGAGCCATATACTGCAGTCTGTAGGTGGACAAGACTCTTGTTGATGCAGCTGAATTAATGCAAAGGGTGTGGATCCGGGAAAGAGCCCGTGAGACCACTTGCTTTGGAATTTGAATGGCTTCTTCCAGAATGCAGCAAAGACTTGCAAAAAGCCTAAATGGGTGTGTGTGTGTATAAATGTAACTGTACTGTGACTTCGGGAGACTGAGAAGTGCCATTTTGGTCTCCAAAGTGAGACTGTGGGACATTTTGCATAAATTACTTTTTTTTTGTATCCAGATTCCCAATGAAAACTTGAAAACACAACAAAATATTAGGAGTTCTGATAAGCAGCAGAATATGAAATCTAGTCTATATGTGTAGGTACCTCAGTATGCATACATGCATCTATATTGTGAACGTGTGTGTGGACTGGTGCTCGCATTTGAAAATCAAGTCTTAGAAGACTAGTATGATTTTAATGAACCTTCCACAGTCTTATTTTAAGTCTCCTTCCTTTGCTGCAGTGCAGGTGCTGTAGCAGTGGAAGCCAGCAGGGTTCAAATGACAAAGACAGGACTGGGAATGCCATTTCAGGACAGTAAAGCAAAGAGCTGCTGTCCAGGAATTCAGTTTTGCAGAGTAATTGTACAGCTGAGCTGTATCTGCCATGTATCTTACTTATATCTTGGACTATTGAAGATTTTCTTTTCTCTCATTCTCTTGTCCAAGCTTCACATTAACCTTTGAGGCAGTTTTGAATGTATCCCTTCATAAATCGTAGTCCAGTAGCACTAACCTCAGGCAGCTCTTTAGTGTTTTTGACTCCCTTCTCACACTGTTCCTCCTCAGGCTTCTGCTGGTCATTCTCATTTCTCTCCTGATGATTTTGTCACTTCTCTTCAATGTAAAACTCAGGGGATCTATGAGACTGTACACTGTGACTGTGTTTGTGATGTTGGGGCCTCTGCCTGATGCTACACTTCGCTTCATTTACCTTTCTCATTTCATTGCTTTCCCCATGTTCCAGTGGTGCTGCCTGCCCCCCCGCTACTACTATAGGGCTGACATACTGTCCATCAGATTCTGTCCCCTCCAGCCTCCACCAAAATATGTTACCTTTCATGTTGGTGACTCCCTCAAATACACTAAATCTTCTGTGTCCTCTAGAATTTTTTCCATTTGGTTTTAAATGTCCCCTAGCTGTTCTGATGCTGAAAAAACACCTCTGGACCTACCGATCCTTCACAAGCTTTTTAAAACCGTTCTCTGGTATTTCTTCTGTCAGCATTTTTACAGCATTTCAAGACTAGTTGGTGTCACAAAAGGGAAGAATATTTCACAGTGAGGGTAAAATACTACAGTCAGTTCCATACAGGCTTCGTTCTGAAAAGTCACTTAAGTGAAGTGTGATGTTGGATGAAGGGATTAAGTGATGGCTTTTTGATATTTGTCCAGACACAGAATTGTACCTAAGCTGTAGCTCAAGTTTTTTCAGATGACATGAAAAAAATAAGCTTTAGATAAATCCAAAAAAAAAAAATAAAAAAAGGTGTAGTCCTGTCAGCTTCTGAGGTACAGAAATGGTCCCATAGAAGGGACCCCATTCTAGAGTACCAGTATCTTTGCTGTTGAGGTGGTGAAGGATGAGTGCTGTGGACACTGCCACCTAATTGTGTTTTCAAACATTCCTTTGCTAATAGAAATACTGGAATGTGATCTTCTGCATGTAATGAGCTCCCATGAATGCTGGATAAACCCCAGAGCAGTTTCAGCCTTGTCTTTTTTCCGAAGCCAGGTTCATCTGCCAGCAAGTCCTACAGCTGGTCACACTGAATATCTGCAGTGCTAAAAGCAGAAGTCAGAACTGTTCCTGAAAAGAGTTCAGTAAATGATTCAGGAAAATTCCTTGATTAAAGGGGTCTAAGTATAAGGGTAGCATGGTTTGAGTCCTTGCATTATTTTCCTAACTGCAACAACAGACACAATTCTGCCTTCAGCTATCCACAGGTGTTACAAGGAAGGCAGGTGGTGAGCTATGAAATTTAGGAAAGCACTCAGGTACTCTACTGAAGAGAACCAAATAAGATCCTAAATAAAGGGCAGGTGAGATGTTCTTTAGCTTCAGAGTAGAGGAAACCCAGGATATATTTGTTAGGACCAGTGTTCAGTGTGCTGGTTCTGATATGAGTGCAGTACTCTGTCATCACCGGGGGAAGGCTGAAAGGTGTCTGCTCTGTGTCCCAGGTGCACTAAATCCTAGCTGCCCAGAAACTTTACTGAGAGCTGGAAAAATTCAGGGAGGAAGTATTGCATCTGAGGTCAGTCTCTTCCACCTCCCCACCCAAATAAGAAATTCCATACTTTCTTGAAAAGAGGGCTGGAGGGAGATAAAGAACTAAAACTTTAAAGTAAGGGTTAGTGAGCTATGTATTATACAATTTCATCAGCTGTGTGTGCAGTCATGGTTCTGAACGTCTTCCTCCTATGCAGGATCATTCCTCCTTCTGTTAGTAAATAGGGTGGGGTGCCAGGCTTTGCTGAGGTGAAGCTGAGGGCAGGGAGCAGACATGGTATATATGATGAGAATTAATGTTTCTGAATACCTGATGTGCTATACTGGGCTCAGTAGCTGGACTGTAGTGACACCATGCAGGTTATTTCAATTCCTTATGTAAGTAGTAAGCAAGGTGGCCAGTTAAGGACCATCTGAAGTTCAGAGCAGAATATGGACGTCAAGTGATCTTTAGGAAGGAGGATTTAGATGCATGTAAGCAGAAGGCAGAAGAGCAGAAAATATAAAAGAGAAGCTATAAGGGGAGACAATGTTTTTTGTATGTACAGAGTAAAGGGGATGAGTTCAAATTTAATGGGGAAGGGTTTTCATGAGGCAGTGTGGTTACAGTGAGGATGATAACATTTTAGATATTATCTGAAGAAGGATGTAAGAAAATAGGTAATAAGAAAACAGGAACAGCAATACTGTTTCCTTATCCTCCTTTTGGCTTTGTGTTTTTCCTTGAATGAACTGTGAATAGGTCAAAAGCAAGAGCCAGAACAAGTTCTCTAGGACGTGAAGTGCTCTGCACCCTCTCTACCAGACAGTTTATATCCCTGCTAGAAAGGATGCTGGAGAAATATCATCCTTTTTGATAGTGACTCAGACCTGAAAGTGAGAATAATAGATCTGACTCAATCACAAGCTGTTGTGGAGGGAGATTAATGCCAGGAGACATGGTCAATTCTCTTTCTTTGTGTCAGTCTACTTTCAAAAGATGGCACATGCCGGTTATTTCTCTTGGATATGAAATAGAGAGAACTGATACGAAACAGATAAAAACTGGATCATAATTAAACAGGCATTTTTCATATCTTTATCATTGTCTTCTTCCTCTTCCCTCTTATGCTTCTGCATCTTGTTCTTTCAAAGCTATTGCAAGTGAGATGGGTGTTGAAGGAATAGCAACTAGTTTTGATGCCAAATAAGTTCTCAACATTTTATTTGATACATGGCAAGACACATTCACTCATTTTTGTTGTGCATCTCATTATATAAAGCATTTTTAGTGGTCCATTATACAAAGGCGTTATGTTACTAGAATTGTCACAACTTCACATCAATTTTCAATTCAATTTCTACATTTTCTTCACACTTCCAACATTAAATATTTTAAATAATTGTGATTAACCAAACTGAGATTGCAAGTAATATTGCTTTGGATTAAGATGGAGATAGATACCTTTTTGTTGTTGAACTGATGTTTCAAGTCTCTTTTCAGTTCAGAGTGAATGAACATATCTATTATCTCTTGGTTCTCTGGTGAATGAGGTGGAATGGTCCTGGTTGCATTCTTACTGAACTCTCTGCCATAAGCAGAGTGGTAACCCTTCTTCCATACTCCGTGAGCTCCTGTAAAAGAGTAGGTTTGGACAGGATGGGTGCATAGAACTAAATTTGGGAATATAAAGGGCTGTACAGAAAACTTCCAAAACTATTACTATATGAGGCAAAGACAGCTTTACAGATCCCATTTGATGCAGAAACTGTTTGTCTTACTATTACATGTAGGTATTTACCTGACTGTCCCTCCATGCTTTTTATCCTTTTCATTAAGTGACAGATAGATTCAACCCTACCCCATCCTCCACACCTTCTAAAATATCATAGTCCTCTGCCATTGCAGCAGCAAGAGGAATGTCATTGCTGGCAATGACCTGAGTGAGTGTCTGGGGTATGGAATGTCCTGCTGTAGCTCTGTTATGGTTGCAAAGGGAATGTTTATAGGCCAAAGCTTGCTACTGAGTCTTTTCCCATGTCTTCACTAATGTCTATTTCTTGATGCTGAGAGGTTGAAGGTATTCCATCACCAGGATTTTGATAATAAGTTGAAGCTGGAACACTTGCTCTAAGTGCATTTCTTTCGTGGCTTTTAGACTTTCTGTGCATTTGAAAACCTCCTGAAATCTGCATCTAGACAAATATGAAAACTTGGAAAAAAAATAGCTTGGTTATCAAAATAGCAAGGTTGCAACTGTGTACACAAAAAAAAAAAGCATGTACAACAACGTCTGATCTTCATGGAAAATATCATAAAAGAAGGATCTGGTTGACTGCTAATGTACAGCCTTAGAAACTGCAAGTACATGCTGTGTCAGGAGCTCTCAGCAGGTGCCCCTAAATTTTTTAAAAGTCAGACTACCCCTATGGAAACAATAGTTGTTCAAAGTTAGAGTTCACTTTTCCAAGGCACAAAGGAAAGCCTATAAGTAGTGGATAATCATTAGATTTTTTTTGTTTGTTTTGTGCACACATAAGAAAATGCTGTGATGTTTTGTGACGATGAATCATCTTGTGTGTGCATACTACTCTCTCATATGCCTAGAAAAGGCATTCTGTATTTTGGGACCCAGTTCCTCATTGTCAGAGTCACTATGTTATGGCTTATAAACCTTTTGAGGAACTGATTAAGCTTCATCTAAAAAAAGCAGTTGGGTTTTTGGCCTTCAGTCTTCCCATTACTGGGCATCCATTCTGGGGGCTTTTATCCATCCTATGACAGCCAAAACCATTTTATTTCCAACATTAGTTTATTCATTGCCAATTTATGTCATGTGAAGAAATGAATGAATTATCAAATACACCACATTGCAGAATAAACAAAAGTGGTGTCACTAAACACCATATCCATCCAGCATTTAGGGTTCAAACCTAAAGTAGAAAGAAAAATCAATTCAAAAGACCATATAGCTAATTACCAGGTACCATAAATGACTACCATGAAAAATAGGCCATGTCAAGAATAATCTCTGTCAAATGTAGCTAAAGACTGTCTTCCTTAATCCGTTTAAGAATTGAGAGGGTATTAAAACCTGGAACATGTAAATCAGTTGTGAAAGTTTACAATTCACTGAACCTCGCATATCTCCAGATTGGTATGCATAGAGGGAATTCCAACATGTCACTTTAGGAAAACTTAAGATAGCCAAGACTGGCTGGTGTGGAAGAAAACCTCTACCAGCAAGTCTCAGATTGCTGGCAAACTAGTGTTAAAAAGGGTGCTGTGTTTCACAATAAAGCATTCCAACAATGTGGATGCTGTGACATGATCTCTCCGAAAGGTGCAGAAGGTGAGATAAGCATCTGTCTCAACTCTTTACAGAGCCCTTGGGTTTGACAGTAGCAAAACATATGCTGCCTGGCAGGTGAGCCCATATTTGATCTACATAGCACTTTCCTTTAATGCCTATGGTCCTGGCAAAGGCTGCACAGCACATAAGATGGCTTTTAGTTAGTAAAACAGGAATATTTAGTGGGTTTAGTATTCCAGAGATGCAGGTCTGAGCACTGTTGAAAGTTTAAAGGTCTGGGTATTGAAATATTTTTAAATAATCATAGTCCTGGTGTGGAGGTAGTCAAGTCCATGGTGGGCTTGTTTCACATTAACCAGTGTTACTCCTTCCTACAGAGGAGGTGGCTGAGGGTTTGGGAGTGCTAGCAAAATTTGAAATTATATTGTTTTCTCACTGGACTCAATAGTTACCATAGAAAACCCTTTTGACAGCAGCATACATGTACAGTTATTTCTCAACAATGCACAATTTATATGATCACATTCATGAGCAGAGAAGTATGTTAACACACACCTACATCCACCTTAAAAAAAAAGATACAGTTTTCATAAATGGGGAACTTTTAAATAAATGAAGGGGAGTTAAAGCATCATCTATTTTATGTGAAGGGTCAAATTCGCAGGCTACTTATCTTCTGTGCTGCTGTGCTGTCTTCTCAGTTGTAAGACAAAACCCCTAAGTGCTCTTCCAGTATCATCAAGATAGTCATTAAAACTTACTTTTGTAACTATTTGTTCATATGTTTATCTCTTACTGGTGATACCATGCAAGTAAGTTTTTATACCTCACTACTCTCTCTTAGTATACATTCTTCCTTCAGAATAAAGTAAGGGGTGGGAGGGGGTGTTTGCATCTTGCTAGTATAGACTCCCTCAACTTGTTAATAAATTTCAGCTACATCAGCTTTCTAAGCTCTAGCTCGTAGGGAATATTAGCACAAGTAAGTATATCCAACGCACATTAGGTCATTTGGAAACATGATTAATAATTAACAAGTCTAGATTGGGAAGCAATGCAAAAGATCTAAGTATTTGTTGTTTGGCCTAACTCATTTGGTTTGGGCTGCAAATGGACATACCCCTACCTTTGAGAAGGCCCCTGTGGCCTTTTGTAAGATTCAGCATGGATATAAAGTTCAACTCGCATGGATGAAACTGGAGGATTGGGGACATAAATAGTAGAAATGTGTACAGAAAATACAACAAAACAAACTCGGTATATCACAGATATTAAGATCTTAATGAATCTATTACTTGCCATAGTGCAAGGCTGGCTTATGCTATAAAACCCCCCACACCTTTCTGTTATGTTGTTAACCTGAATTCTAGTAAGCACAAAAGATACTATCACAAATAGTACAGCATGTGCTACCTACCTCAGCACAGAAGTTGTCCTCAGTAAGAGAGCTCCCTTAAAACCTGGGTGTTAAAAGATGCTGCAGAGATTTTTTTTCACAAAAGCATTGCTTCATTCTGATATAGGCACAGCCCAAATAGGTTGCAATTAATAGCTAAGAAGGTAAAGCCAAATTGGACTTTAAATAGAGCCCTGAGTTATGAGTAACTATAATAAGGTTACACATTAAATTACCTTAGAGATCAAAACTAATAAACCCAAACTAATAATTTGCAGCCACAAGACAACAATTTGTTATTTCAGATGAGCCAACTTTGAAGGGATATGAAAGAAACAGAGAAAAATGACAGGTATCACTTATCACACAGTAATAAGATAGTGGAAAGCCCAGATTGCAGCTGTGAAATATAGATAAAGCAAACTTGCAAATAGAAGGAAATGTGATCAGCTGTAACACTGACAAACAAAACTAAGAAAAGAGAATAAAAAAGGAAAATAGAAATCTAATTCTGTAAAATGTGGAGCACAGATGACAGAGTAAACTAGAAGCACTCCTATAATAATAAAAAAGAGATGGAGTCCCATAGTAAACTGGAATACAGTTGGTTGAAAAGTACATACTAATGCCCTCTTTCCCTCTGTTGCTGCTTTCTCTGCCTGGAGTGAGCACTCCTCAGAGATTTTCTTACTGCCATGAATGTTCATTTTTTCAGCAGAGGTAATGAGATGGAGGCAGAAATAGCCTTCTTTCATTCTATTATTCCATTTCCTTTCCTCCAATTTGCACCACAACAATGGCGAAGAAAACATCAACAAGGTGAGTTTCGAATAGCTCATGGTCAAGAGGGAAGACACGCTCTGCAGAGGGGTCCTAGATGGAGTTTCAGCTGGGGTAGGGGCACACTTCTCTCTCTGTCCTCTCCACCGAGCTGGGTTTCTCCATTCTCACATGATTCTGTGTGAAGATCCTGCCTGGGACCCACAGGGAGAGATGCCAGTCAGGGAATAACAATAACATTGAGACTTCTTGGGTATTTGGCTATGTTGATTCATCAAGCAGCACACCACCCCGGAACAGTGCTGTAAGGATGGTTTTGTTAGGAATAACTCATAATTTCTGTGTGCTTATTTTCATAACGAACTGCTAGGAATCATGCTAGCCAGGTGCTCAAAATGGAGGCACTCCTCCTTTGCTATTTCACAGATATCACCTGTGATGCACAGAACAGGAGGAAATGGTAAGGAAGGTGTCTGCCCTGCAGTGCACTTGTGCAGCCAGAAGCCAAAATTAGCAGGAGGACCATCTAATTGTATTTGTTCTGCTTGCAAATAGATACCCCCCCTGCTAATTTCAGCTTCTGCTTACAAAAGTGCTCTGCAGTACACACTCCACCCCCATCCTCCCATTCTCTTTCTGATTTTTTTTTCTTCTCTCAGATGTGACTTCCTTACATTTCCAGCTCTATTTTCTCAGTCTTTTCATCAATATTTAATATGCGAGTGGAACAGTGGGCAGTTACCTTCCTTTTCTTTTCCCTTATTTTTCTCTTCTAAAAGTGCTGGTACTCAGCTCTAGCGCAGAAGCACTTGGCTCCTGGGAGCACTCATTCGGCTTGAGTACTGCCTGCATTAAGGAGCCAAAGCCTAACCTGAGGCTGCCAGAGGGGGTTTAAAAAAGGCAATAATGACTAATTGACCTCTTTAATGAGCTTAGGAGTTATAAAGTAGATAATTGCAGTGCATATGACATATTTTATCTAGGTTTTTAGAAAATCTCTGATAAGGATCTACATGACAGGCTGTTTCTGAAGATGAACCTAACAGGGGCTGAGAAGGACATGACATAGAAATACATGAAAGAAAATGAATTTTCTGTGCTGAGGGATCTTTGTCCCCCAAAAGGGAAGAGTTAAGTGTGATTAATACCTGGATTCATAGTTTGATTTTAAATAAATTACCTAGCTAAAAAGACTCACCGCAACTCACTGTATGTGCTGATGATACTAAATTATGATGCATACTGAGCACAAAATGAGTGGCAAGAAATATTTATCGTGCCTTAGATCAGCTCAGTAATTGAGCTGACACATGGCAAATTAAATTTATTACTGAGAAATGTGAAATAATACACATTGTTCTTGATATATAGATGACAAACACAAAGTCCCTCTAGAGCATTTTGACAAAACAGCCTTTACTAGAAGATATCTGTCCTAGACAATATGTACGGGGAGAGAAATACTTGTAAAGCTGAACACAAATGGAACTGGCTTTGGCATTTGATTTTCTCCCTATTACAGTGTATTGCTCCTGCCCGTTCATAACTTGTTTTTCCAGTTCAATGCAAAGCTCTTTAAGTTGCTCAGGTTTTCTGAAATCTCCTCTCCATACCTTGTGGGCTTATTAGGATGAAAAACAAAGTGAGCTGGATGTATGAATAAAAGGCTAGGAGCAGGAAAATCAGGGCAAGGGCAATAACTGAACTTTTAAAATGTGCTGGAATGATCACCCTGAAAACACCATGTATTTTGCCCTTATGTTGGTGGCAGTAAGGTAAAGAGAAAAGTAAACATCTACTTTCATAAGACATTGTGCTAGGACTCAAGTGAAATAGATGATGTGGGTTTGGTCATATATCTGGCTTTTCATAACATGCAGACTCTGTGTTGTTGTTAAAACAGCTTATGGATAAGATTTGAGACACACACCTGGATCTTGGGAGATCTGATGAACTAATTACTTAATCCAGATCTAATAGCCCAGGGCTGTGTGATTTGTTTTGGTCTTTCAGGGTTAACACCATCACTTCCCATTATCCTACTGTGTGGCTGCTGTGATTCCCAACACCTATTTTCATCTCCTTACAGTCATGCATCTCTGAATTCACTGGATTAAGTCAAGATGGAGTCTACTTTTCTATTTTTACTTCTCAGTTCCCAGCTCAATTTTCTGGGAATGATGGGCAGTTTCATGCTAACAATTGGCAATAGAAGCTGGTGCTTGGGAGAATGTTGTGGGAGGTCTCATGATGCAAGGAAGAGCAAGTGTAAGGACTACCAGCCACAAACAGGCACCTGAGAAAAATACAAACATTTGTAGGAAAGATGACCAAATAGATGATCGAGGCTCCCAGCAATGACTGATGAGGTTTTGGGGGGGGGGGGTTTAAGGAAGGGCTAAGTTGTTATATTTGGGTAGAAGTCTTAAATTCATTGCAGCAGAGGGAGACACACAGTCGTAAGGGCAAATCACAAGACAGCAGTTCCTCTGAATGGTCCTGATGACCATAGGATACTTGCAGACCTTTACTGATAACTTGATTCTAGTTATAACACACTTAACTATGTGACTTATTAAAATTAAGATCTTATCAGTGTTAGTCATTTCAGCTGCTGCTGGTGGATGCAGAGTTATTTCTGTGGCGTATGCTCCTTTTGTTTTTTCATCCATCAGGATGGCCTTGGTTTCAGTTTCTAGTGTTATGCTGATGACAGATCTATATGATTTGTTTCTTGACTATGTAAAGCCAGTTAATCTCTCTGAAGTTACTTTGAATGTCAACATTTTGAAATGTCTCTCTGAAAATCTCTCACTATTCTATTAATTTTTTACTTCATTTCTTTTGCCATCTGAGCTCTGTTTCATGAAGGCAAGGAATTGCCTCTTTTTCAGGATCATATTACACATTCTATTTACAAAGCCATCTTTTTATGATTTGGAAACCTCTCACTAACCAAATGCATATAGAAAGAGAAATGAAAAAGCTTACCTTTGTAGTACATTTTCCTTTCTTCTGGATTTCCCTGGTAGAATTCAATTGCAAAAACAACAGCATTTGACTCAACTCTTAATATATACCTTGCTAATAATGGGTTTCTAGTTTAACAGTATAGGCCAGATCCATTCGTGCTTTTGCAATTGTCAGTGCAACTGGGTTTATTATTTAATTTTAAATTAGCCTTCTCATGAACTTAGCAGGTGGTTTTAAAGTAGAGCCTATGTTTTTGAGTGTCTAAACACTGTTGGTATGTCAATTTTTGAACAGTCTACTTGAAACCCTTGAATAATTTGGCTTCCAAAGCCAGGAAATTTTGGTCATAAAATTTTAACTGGAATTTATCGATCCAGCAAAAATTGATAGCCCTTTTTATGAAGAGAAAGAGTCTTGTCTACTGCTCCATCAAAATTATTAGAATAATTTTTTTTTTTTTTTTTTTAGGTGAAAGAAACATATGTGATGAGAAATCAAAATATACAGCAGGTAGTTTATCACTGGCAACAATATCCTAAAGTGGTAAGGTACAGCATTTTTTAAACTTGGATAATATATGAACTATGAATATATGTTGAGAATTAATGAATTTTGCCTCTCATAATCAGCTCTATGAAGACACTGTCACAAGTCTATTGGAGAAACTGATAGTTCTGTAATAAGCATAGGAATTTTTTTCAGGATTAAGTCTTTAAATGGTATTTTTTAAATAGTTACTAATTGATACTTGCATAGATCTGGTGCAGTAATCGACCTCCAAAATTTTGCTCAAGATACCACCTACTACTTAATTTCCATATTCTAAGAACTTGTTTATTAAACAAGTCCTTTTAACCCCTGCCACTACTTTGGATGGGTCTGTTTGACTGATTGTAGATTATGATGTGCAGAGTGCCTTCTTATCTAGTAGATGATCTCTGCTTTTTCAAAAAAGTACATTTCTATGTGTTACTCTATGCTTCTTCATGCCATTTGATACTATTGATCACAAAAGCTTCTCTACTGCCTCCAGGAAGCTTGAGGGGTAAACAGAAACACCCTTAAATGACTTAGAGCCTTCATCTCAGATTAAAAACAAAAATTTGATTGGGGAAAATGGTTTTCCATGTCAGCAATCATCCTTTGAGAGCCTCTTCAAGGATTATATTCTGTTTTCCCTTCATAAAACATCTATGTGATTCCACTGAAACTGGTATATATATGCAGATGATTTCCAAAGAAACCATATATGAGCACCAACCTTTTTGTTGTTGCTGTTAATGAGAAAATAAGTTTTCAGTATCCATTCCTGCTGCCATCATATGGAAAATATACTTCAGCCAAAATCATCTTAAAGGCCCACCTCTGTAACCATCTCTCCTCCTGTTATATTCCTCCATTATATCTCTTCTGTGCCACACCAAATCCTTACCTTTTCTCATGATCTTCATGATCCAGCCTTTTCTTCTTGTCATGCCCAAAGTAGCTATTAATCTTACACCACCTAGGTCCATCCTCCATGGTATGAATTATGACATTCTGACAGTTTTCTATTCTCATATCTGTGTCTTTGCTCTCATGTCATGCAATGATCCTTCTGAACAGGTAAACTGCAAGGTCACTACCCTTTCCTTATCTAAACCACTTTGTGTTTTCTTTCTTTCTTTTCTTTTTTTTTCTTCTTTCTTTTCTTTTTTTTTCTCCCTCCCTTCCTCCCTTCTTCCCCTGCAATGTCTACAGGAAATCTATTTAAGGATTGAATCTGTCTTTCTTAAAGAGAACATTATCATCAAGTTCAGTATAGGTTGGACTGGACTGTAAACTTACTCATTATCTGCATGAATTTCAAAATTGTCTAATTGATTAAAAGTCAATGGGATTTGGTTTTCTAAGTCACCCTAGAGCTTTTGAGAATCCCTTTCCATATCTTGTCAACAAAATCAGAAGTTAAATCTGCCTTCAAAAAGTAACCACTTTCTACTTCTTTCCTTCTTATGTCCTCCTTCATAACTTATTGGCTTCCTGTTATGTCACATCTTACATTAACTTCTAAGGTCTGTAGGTCTGAAAAAAATTACCTGTTCTGTCAGGAATGTTTCAGCTGAAATAGCAGTAAATGTTTCTGTTCAACTGGAGAGCCTTTTACCTTTTCATGTTGAAGATGATATTATTGGCATATCTAATAACTTTGCCAGTTAATTATAGTGTACCCTTGCTCTGCTTTATGTGTGCATGTGAAGCTAAGGCATTACAACAAAAAGAGAGGTAAGACCTTTCAGGGATATATCATGACCTCAATTCATGAATAAAATTCCTAGTGAGAGATACCAGCTTGTATGCAGAGGATGTGACTGTACCGAGAACTGTCCGTCTCCACCCCATATAGCCACAGAAGGGGCAGTAGCAGTTCTCTGGGTCAAGCTCCTAGAAAACACTGTCTGGCTTTGATACTGAAAGGCAGTGTGTTTGTTAGTATGGAAACTTTCAGACATGTATAAATGCCACCAAGTCACAGGACTGTCTAAGTCCCTTACTCTAATGAGAGGCAATGGTGTAGATGGATACGGGTCTGGAAAACATAAAGGAAACTGAGAGGCAATCTGTGTGGAGACAGTTGAATTCGTCACTAGAATTCTGAAGTCAATGTCCCCCGGGATGCCTTCACAAGAATAAAGTAGATTCTCATCACTAGAACTTATGCTTCCTTTGAGGCTATTTGGTTTCTGATTTATCAAGTGCTCAATGTGTTTTATTTGATGGGGTTGATATACTCTATGTGTGAGACTTCATAAAAGTAAACATTATAATGGTGTGGATAGGGGGTTTGAAAAACACTACTATCATACATGAAGGACAATATTTGGCATCAAGTGCAAGCAGACTATCACTGACTGTTTTGCTGGCCAAATTTGCTTTAAATCAGGTAGGTGATAAATGAGTCAGCCCAGCTACTTGAGAATTGTAGTGCTTCCATTCTGGAACTGCCAAGCAATGTGATTTCCTTTGCATGTGCAGATCAATTACAATTGGAAGAATAAATGTATGCAATGCAATAAAAGGCTAGGGGAGAGATGAAAGGTCAGGCCCAGAGCACTGGAAATTGGCCCCCCAAAATCTGTATTTGAAGATATAAATAGAAAAGAATCTTGTGGCCAGAAGTGCTGAGCTCTGTGACTGCCAGTCCTCTTGAAAGCTGGTTCTCTCATTTGTCAGTGGTTAGCCTTTCACTAATCACCTCTTCCATCAGTACAGTTCTGTAAAGTGGTGAGCATGAGCCTACCTCCCACACACAGGAAAATTCATACCATCACCCATGACAGAAAAGAGGGCAGGTAGGAGCCAACACTATTCTCTTCATTAGTATAGCAGCTTCCATGTCACCAACAGGATGTCCCTGCAAATGTTTGACTCCCATGTGTTCACAAGGCCTGTGAACCCACCACTGTGCTCTAACCTGTTGTGAGGAAATAGGAAGTCAATCAGTTGTGCATTTGGCAGAAGCATATATGGGTCTAGAAGTAATCACTGCAAATCTCTGAAAATCTCTGCTGGGTCTTTTGTTCCTCCTCTTCCTGCTTCTTTCCCACCCCAGGCAAGGAAACACAGCAGCCACCTTGCAGTCCTACAAATATTGTTTCCAGAGTTTTTCCTTCTGTTGGTTAAAAAATTCCTCTCTCACTGTGCCTCTTGTAAACTGCTTGTTTGCAAGCTTCAAGGTAAACATTTAAATGTCACTTAAACATAAAAATAGGTAGGAGGCACATTAAAGAAACTTCATCTCTACTTCACATCAACACCACTAAACACATTGTTACAACAGTGACTAAAACTGTCTAATAATATCATCAGTGGCAACTGGTCAGTTAAAATGTTTTTTAATTGTGACTTGAATGTGTTTATCAACCTCTTTTTGTGACATTAAAAAGACAGCAAGAGAAACACATGGAGACATTGTCCTCGAGGGAAAGGATTAATCATCAGTGAGTGAGCAGGCCTAAGCAGATGGTCAGCTAAGCTTTCCTGAAGTCATTTCTTCTATCCACCACTCAGTGTCACTGCCAGAAATGAGAAGTGGTGTTATCTTGACATTGAACATCTTTATAATAAAATCACTAATTGGTGTCTAATACCAAAGGCTTTATAGCTGTAAAATTGCAACAGAGGTAGCTAAGTGGTTGACTGGGTTTCATTTTAATAAGTGCTATTTTACAAATCCTTCCTTAGCATAGTCAACATTGTACTATCATTGTGAGACCTCCCTGTGTATGATGGTGTGTTTCCATCAGTTCAGTTCCAAATGGAGCAACTGGGAGTGTTTTTAACAGCAAAGCAGATAAACATGTCACTGCCATTGTGCTCTTATTTTTCATGTATGTATAGTGCTAGTATTTTACAGGAGATGTTTGTTAGGATTTTTCTTGTGTTTTGGCAACCAGAGAGAGTCTGTCATAATAAATTATCAGTTTTGGTCTTGGAAACATATTTTTTATGAAAGCTGAAAATGTGTCAGCATTGGACATCCTTGAAATTCTCATGGTTTATTAAGGATTTATTTTTCTTTTTTCCTTTTCCCTTTAGCCAGCAGCATTTAGAGAAAATATTTCTTTCTTCATTAGCCATCCACTTGCTTTTAAAGATACAACTAAATCTGGACTGGAAAGAGTTACTTATTACAGCAGTTAGGTGAATATAGCTGTTGTTTTATTTCCATTGCAAACATGGAAAAAGTGAATATAAAGTGAATGGTGAGAGACAGATTCCTTCTTCACTACACCTAAGTCAGTCTGGAATAATTCACTCTCTGGACCATGTTCTGGTGCAACTGGGGCTGGGCTCTGTCTCTACAGTCCATCTCTTCAGAGCACCTTTAGCAATTCTAGACCACAATGCAACCAGTATGATGCTGCTGTGCAGGAAACTGGGCCTGATCTGAGGTTCATTTAAAGCAATAGAAAGAATCCTGTGGACAGTAATAGATTGCAAGCAGGGCTTTCAATTCTTTTACAGTGAAATTTGAAATTTACAGAGAGGGTTAATGCCTGGAAAATTATATAAATATGTTATGTCATAATATTATATATCCCAAAATATTGGTAAAGGGTGTTTTTCCCAGAGATTAGAGCATTAGTGAAAAAATAATGATTAACCTTTAAAATCAGATTGGCATTTCTTTTTTTCTCCAAATGTAGAATTAATACACATTTTTTAATCATTAGTGTAATTTTCAGGATGATACTTTTGTTCTTTTGGCTGTTGAACTGTTACGGCTGCTAGTAACCCTTCAAATTGTTTGCTTCATTCAAGCATTCTTTTTTGAATAATTCATTAGGCATTATTATCCAAGCGTGGAACACCTCATTTAGCACTGGTGATCTTTTCCTTATGTGTAGCTGACAGGCAATCAAAGTTTTTATCAGTGCAGAAAATTTGCAATTCAGAAATGTAGTTGCAGCAATTAGTAGCTATCAGGTAGCATAGGAAGGACAGCTTCATAAAAAGAGAGAGTTGAATGAGCTCAACTGATGTTAGCACAAAAGTAATGGATAAAACTAACCAGCTGTTTCTAAATTTACCAAATGGAACATTCCTTTTTCTCAGAGTAGAACCTTTAATTAACTTTGTGTTATGTGTGGCTTCACAAAAGGAGAAGTGACTAGGTGACAGAATATCCCTCTTTGAGTTCCCTTCACTAAATTTTGTAACTGTATTAAGACATCCTGATGATATACAGCTTGTTCCCTGTCTCACCACAGGACAAACTTCCAGGCTTTCTCTTTGCTCATCTTAAGTCCCCCAAGAGAGCAATAAGTTTTTTTTAAAAGGTACAGCAGATTTTTTCTCTCTCTCTCACTGATGCATCAAATGTTGAGGTTTTTATGCTGCTGCAAGGAGCTTGCTGAAGTTTGGGCACTTGAGGTGTTTCAGTGAGTGCTCCAGGTGAACTCCCAGTGTGACTGGCTGCCATGGCTTGCAATCTGAGAATACAAATAAATATTTCTAGGAAACAAGATGGGAGAAGAAGCTGTGGAAGCAGGAGAAAAGAGTTAACTTTTCATTTCATATTTTAACAATTATTCTATGTAATTTTCATATTGCAGATCAAGTGATGTTTTTGATGGATTTGAACTTCCCACTTTCCAGAATATGACTCAGATTTTACTGGGACAAAGAGAAGAAGGCATTAGTGTCACTTACCACCTAGGGTGTTCACTGGAGTCCCAGAGGAGACCTGTGCATTGTTTGAGATGGGGTTTTCAGGATTTAACTTCAACGTCACAACTGTCCTTGGGCTGCTACAAGGATCCCAAGTCCTCACATTCTGGTGAGCGTTCTAATTTTTTTGTGACTAAATAACTGTCACAGCTCCATCACCTTTTCATATCATGTTTTAAAATAAGTGTGCTCCCTGATATCTTCATGGAAGAAAAAGAAAAGCCCAAAGGTTCTTATTTGAAGGAGAAGCTTCCTGGCATTGGATCCCAGACAAACATTGTGCCCCAGATAGGGTAGCTGGACACTGAGAGGAGCAGGCAGGAGTGGAAGCACCATTCCTTAAGGGCTACCTCCAAGCAACAGGCTGGATATCAGCCTGACTGCAGGGCAGTGCAGGAGGCCTGGAGGGATGGATCCCTTTCTGAGGTCACTCACTCTCATAAAGCACTGCAAACAGGCTACAGGCACGTGAGGGCATTTACTGGGGCCAGGTCTCTAGAAATCAGGCATGGCAAAGCTTGTGGCTTCTGTCCTGTCTCATAGCCTTTCATGGGTGAAGTTTCAACAAAACTCTTTTGCTTTTTAACACAAGCCCTTCAGTGTCCATGTGAAAGGAGAATGCTCAAAATGCAGAGTAACACAACTGCTTCAAGAGCAAGAAGGTATGTAGAGCAAAGCACTACATCAGTTACTTGTGTGTCACAATGATGGAGACTGAAAACTGAAAGGAAATGCAAGGAATTTGTTGCAGTGCAATTTAGAAGCATTTAAAAACTCCTCAATGTGTGCTTATTGCTGGTCCACCGTATTCAAGCAATGCTTTTAAGCACCGGTATTGAGCCACACATGGGAACTGTGAACATTATTTTATCCATTGTGTTATATGCTTCCTTTTAGTGAAATGAAATGATGCCATGTTTCACATACTGTTCCTTCCCCTGACAGCAGCCACAGGGCTCAGGAAACTGCTTGGAGCAGCATGGGCCATCTCCAGCAAACACTCCCATCTGGGGAGGCACTTGGGAAGCTGCAGAGGAGGCAGGTGTGCAGTTGACAACCCCCACTCCCCACAGGGAAAAGTCTGCATTCCCAGCAAAAGGAACCTCCTGGCACGTTCTTCTGTCTCAGGGGTCTGCCTGGCCTTTTGCTGACAGCGTAATTTCCTTAGGAGTCTCAGAGTCTGACATCTCTGTTCATGACCCTTTTTTCTAAACAACATTAATATCTGCTGCAGGTCTGGCAGGTGCAACGTCCGCTAATTGTGTCTGCATCACCAGGCCTTATTCAAATACCCCTCTAACATCTGAATTTCTACTTGGGCAATGAATAGACCTCCTTTTCTCCTGGAGAAAGTGCACTGCTCTCACTCATGAGCTCTTGGCCAACAATTCCCCATGAAGAAGAAATACATACTTAGGAAATTTGCCTGAGCCATCATTGTGAAAACTCACTGGTATGCCTGATAGAACAGAATAGCATTTGCCACTCTGAATTTTGGCTCATGTCACAGGCATAACTGATGCACCTTTATAAGATGAACAAGGAGACATCTACCTCAAAAAGCCAGAAAGAGATGATATCCACTTGACTGACGTGGCCATCTGAGGCAGCAGAAAGCAGCACAGTGGGAATCCACAGTGACCAGACATTGAGCCAAGCAGAGGGTAAGTCTGGGCTGAGGAGTAGCTATGTCAGTGAGCTTCCCATCCCTTGCAGACGCTGAAGCATGACTAACCTGGCACTGATTACTCATCCCTGGCACTGGTTATTCAGTCCCATTCATTTTTCAGAAGTAAATAACATTTTGAGAACATGCTTTCTTCATAATAAATAAATAGATAATCTCCCTGTGGTCTCTACCACAACTAGCCACCTAATTAAGTAGACACGGGAAATACAAGTATTATATTAAGATAACAATTAATCAATACTAAATCTGTCACAACTGGTTCTCTACCAGTAAATGCTGAGAAGCTTCTGAAATCCCGTGGGTTTTTTTGATGTCACTAATATACGTGTATGGATTTTAGCATAAGGAGAAGCCAGAGAACCTTTGGGAAGGTAAATAGAGAAATCTTGCACCTGACAGTCCTGAGGATTTTTTTCTATTTAAATGAGCTGTTATAGGTCACTTGGATTATGAACTAACAAGTGCTTCTAAGACTGAAAGGAATCAACCTCCTGCACACCCTGACTTTGCTGGAGAGTGGAATGAGACCCAAACTATAGCTCCTAACTCTTAATGTTTTGTGGATCTGAGGGGGGATATTGATTTTTAAATGGAACCAATATGATGTTGTAGCAAAATTAAGATTAAATAGTGCGACACAAGAGTGAATGACAATCTTTATATGTATAGCCACACCATATTGACTGGGTATTTTTCTTTCAATCTTGTTTCAGCTACTGCACAAGTTCCCAGGTTAGACATAAATATTTTATGATGTCAAAACTTGGCTCAACACTTTACAGAACTGTATAGAACTGGTTTCAGCTCTAAAAATCTCCAGCTGAAAGCCTCTGAGATCACATTGGAGCTGAAGGATATTATTCATATTGTACCCTATCCTGGTCACTGGATTCTCAGACCAAATGAAACATAAAGCTGTCCTAGAAAAGCCAGGGTGTTTTAACTAGAGAGAAAGAATCTTAGGATGGAAAAATAGACAGACCTATTTTCATACTGAGTTTTTAGAGGATTTTTATTAAAAAGTTAGGTAGAAATGGTTGTTGTATCCACACAGGAAGATGGCCTATTAATTCTTGCCAGATGTGATAAATTGCTCAGTGTTACATAAACCAATGCAGTTTTGGTGATCAGCACCAACAGACATCTCCCCTGCCATGCTATGTATTACTTAAATGAAACCATAAGCTTTTGACCTTGAAAAGTAGTGGTGCAAACCTGCAGAAACAGGTGCCTTTTTGAGACTTCTAGTGCCCTTGGATATTTATTTGAAATATTTTTAGGAGGAAAACTTTTCAAGTGAATAAAGTTAGAATATCTCTGAAATGTCAGTCTTATTTCAGGTTCACACACTGTATTGAGTCAAGTAATTCCTTACATTTAAGGTCAGGTCCCTATACAGCTTTTTGGACAGGGAGGGTCACAAAGCCTCACAGCCTTATGTGCTTACGACTTCTGTAATAAATTCTATGGAAAAGGGCAAAAGACTTTGAGGTCTGTCACAAGGTATATAGTCCTAAACGAAGCTCCTGCTGCAGGGTGACAGTAGTAAGTGCTGATAGGTGACATTGTGTTGCTGTTGTTTTCTGAAACTCTCCCCTTTGTTTCCTGCTTCATTAGTGGAGGAAGTAGCTGAGCACAAGTACTAGTCAACACATCTCTCTTTATTATTGTTATTATTTTGGCAGAGGTTAGTCTGGATTCACTCTCACCTGGGTGTGGAGATGCCAGCCTGATGATTTGTCCTCTGAAACTAAACCAAACCCTCTGATAAATACTAAAGTTATGAGAAATTACTTCCCTGACCAGTCAAAACTTTCGGAGAAGCTTAACTCAGATGAATCTGTTGGCCAAGAATGGCAAAGTTCCCTAATGAATTTCTTTCTAAAACTTTTCTTATAACTAGTAAGAGACTCTGGTCACTGAGGTCATCATTGAGCAACCAGAGGAGGAGAGCAAAATCACCAAATGACTGTTTCCCCAAAACTACTGTGTAACCATTCCCACGCCCAAGACATACCTTTCCATCTGGTCTCACTTTTTTTTTTTCTAAGGGTGGTTTCTTTCTTCTCTAATTATTTTTTCACAAATCAGATGAAGTCATTACTCAGAGAACATTAATCACCTTATATAACTTCACAGTAGTGAAAAGTAAAGACAACACACAAAAATATAAGTAATAAAAAAAATAAAGGATGATGATGTGTATGTGGAAAGAACTCCAAGGCAGAGAAATTGCTCTGGATGTGTCACCACTTTCTCAGGTGTATCACAAAAGTAGAAAGGAAGTCATCTTACCTCAATGTTGGCTGAAGCAGCTGAGATGTAATTTATCTAAAATTCTGTAGAATAACCATTTATGTATCACTAGAAATTAATTACTTTGCAGATACACATTTGAGAGGTATCTAAAGCACTAAAGACTAGAAAATATAGGAAAAAAAAAAAACAAAAACCAATAGATAGACAGCTAAAGTACATGCTTCATGCCAAGATGAAACTGACATGAAGCCAACATTTGGCTCTGAAGTGCTATCAATAGCTCTTCCCTTGCACTGTTACTCTGTGTCTTGGTTAGAGAAGTCCAAATGCTCCAGTAAGTGTTGAGCTTTGCTGTTTCTCTGCTCTTTTTGGAGTTACTGGGGAACAGTTCCTAATGCTAATGAAAGACCATAACACAACAGACCACAGGCATGTAGGAACAGTACAAGGTGTCGGCTATGGGAAGGTCAGAAAACCTGTATTCATAACCCTGTGAATGAGTTAATGCTGTTGTTAGGAAAAGATTTGCCCTTTTACAGATCTGAAGAGAGGTGATGTTGACAGTAAGGAGTAGAGGCCTACAAGATTTTACATTTTTGTGTGACTTTTATTTCAGGGAAAGAAAGGGCACTGACAACAACAGCTGCCTGTAGCACAGCTTCCCCTCCCTGTTTTTTACACTTGACTTCTAATACAGATTCCAGGCATGATTCAGCAAACAGAGGGAATAAGATTTTTGCAGACATGGACTGGCACAGCATTAGAAAAAACTGATGCAAAAACCCCCCAACCTGGAATAACATAATAGGCTTTATTTCATGCATCTAAAATATGGATCTAAGCAAACATGCATACACCATACTTCGTAAGTGTTTTATGGGTCTCTTGCTTTAACTGCAGGGAGTTTTGCTGGGAAGGCAGACTTGGAGTGACAGGGCTCTCTGGGCTAACTCAGAGAAGGTCCCAACTCACTTTGAGGCTTGAAATGAAAAAGATAAAGACACTAAACTGCATTACCTGGAGATTCAGTTTGTTGTTGCTTGAGTGCATAGCCAGTAGAGAATAATTTTGTGATACAGAAATGCCAGAAATGGCACTGACAGCTGTGGTACTTCATCCCTCCTTCTTGAGTGTTCCCTTTCCAAATCTAGAACAACATTTTTAAGCTTGAGGAACAGATTTTTAAAGACAACAGTAAACTTCAGGAGCTCTTCCAGCCTATCATCATGCCCCAAGAAGAGCAATTCTTTCTAAATCATATCTACTAGACTGAAACATATATGCACAAACTATTCACCTTAAATAGGCAACTATGAGGAGTCAAGGGCTGGCTGCATATTAAGTTGAAAGCACACTGGGCACACATAAGTACAGGGACAGAAGAGAGAAAAACTTCTGAGGAAGCTAAAAACTTGATCAGTGTGGGAGTGACAGATTTTTTTCAGATGTTTCTGAGAGCTAGTGGTTATTGTATTTTAGCATATGATTAGAACAGCTTGCATTTAGATATTTTTGAAATCTAATGGACAGTGGATAATCTTCAGCAATTTCAGTGTGAATTAAAATGATTAATGTCTCCTCTTGTTGTAATGGTAGCACTGTGTTTCATGTTACTAGTAGAAATAATTTATACAGCTGATTAGAGCAATACTGTATTGACAGCAATATTAGAAAGAAGCCTGTAAATTAGGGATTGCAGCACAGACCATCATAAAGCACCATTTTCTTTTCTTTGCGACTTTAAATCCCCTGAAGCTTGTACACAGTGTTTAGTCTTCCTCCTCCTCCTCTTTAGTAATTGAATACTACTCCATTTTAGTTAAAAAAGCCAAACAAAAACAAAAACAAACAAACAAAAAATTCAACTAGCAAGGTCAGTTTTCAGTACCATGTGTCACAGAATCACAAAATTATTGATGCTGGAAAAGACCTCTGAGATCATCAAGTCCAGCCTATGTCCCAACACCACCACATCGGCTGGACCATGGCACTAAGTGCTACATCCAGCCGTTCCTTAAATACCTCCAGCGACAATGACTCCACAACCTTCCTGGGCAGTGCACTCTTCTGATAGTTCAGGAGATCTCAAACTGGCACATTTTGTTGATTATGGAACTGCCACAGAAACAGTAGAGAATAGACTGACTGTGACTACAGAGTGCTGGTGATGTGCACAGAGATGTGAATGGAGCTACCATTTCTACACTAAAGTTTTAATAATGCTTTCATTTTCTCTTAAGATTATCAGAAATTGAGACTCATCCCTTGTGCTTCCTGTGTTAATTGTGCTGTTTATGATAATAACTTTCTTGATTATTTTGGATGATTTGAGTTCTGAGACTTTTCTCATATATAAGTGAGTGCATCTGCATAAGATACAAAAATTGCTCTGGTGTATTCCTGTTAAATTGCATGGTAATAACTATAACAATATCCCACATAAATTATGACTGTGGAGACTTACCTACTTGTCCTTGCCTCAGCTAATTATATTTCACCCCCATTCACTTTTTTTATGCTGTCACTTCAAATGTATATTATTTGGTTCTCTAACTCTGCGGTAGCTCTAGTACATTCCCTGACAGCAGAGTGGGTTACAGTTACAGTCAGGAGACTTTCTGGAGTACATAAAATAAAATGAAAGATATTTTAGTCTCTTGACAAACAATCCTCAAACAACTGTATGGAAAGAACTTTTTTTTTTTTTTTTTTAATTAATAAATATTTCTGACACATAATTAAAATGCCCAAAACTAGGCACATCTGGGGACAGATTTGGTGCAGAGGCAGTCCAGCACAGATCAGACACTGCACCTCTTGTTTTTTCTGGGCCAGACCACTGGTGTGAAGCCCAGCATGAGGCCCAGGTTCTCTGGACCATGCATGGAGATGAACAAGTTGCACAGAAGTTAAACCCTGCAACCTTGGCCCTCTTCAGGTCCTGGCATTAACCAGTTGGAATCATGCTCTGACTTCTGCCTATCCTCCAGAGATCAGTTGTTCAGACCTGCACTTTTAAAATGCATTGACCTATGCTTTATATTGAAGACCTTTGACATGAGAGCACTTGCCCAAGAAGTGACCGACAGGAATTCAAGTCCCTCCTCAGTCCAAAAAAATCCATACTGTTACCCTCAGGAGGTCAGCCAAACCCAGGGAACACCAAGCTACAGCCAGTCTTTCAGCTAAACTTCTATTTATTTTTAAAAACAATTTACCCTTGAAAAGAATAATCTTCTATAAAACATTTGGCTTTAGGTTTCATTTTGGGTGGATGGATGTCTTCAGAGAACAGCCTTGCTTGGTAGAACATCTTTTTGTTGAAAGGGCTGGTCTGGCTGCATATCTTCTGAGGCTCCAGAGGACCTGATAACACATTGTCCCTTGTCCCCATGCCTTCTGGTCTGCCTTGTCCCAGAGGAGCAGTGCTGTTCAGAGACCTCTTTATTCAAAAACTATGTTTTCAATTAGGGTTTTTAACACTTGAGAAACTGCTGCAATACCAATGTGACATAAATTACATAGCAAGTGGTTAGCAAGGTAGGAAATGTTCTCAGTTCACCACTCACATTTCTGCCATTTATGTTTTTCCTTCCTGAAGCATTTATAGCTCTCTAATATATCCCATTTTACCTTGTGCATCCTTCTCACAAAACTAATAATTAAAAAAAAATAAAATGCCTCAATTTGTCAAAACAACTCTCAGCTTGATGAACAATGAGATATTTCAGTCAAATTTAAAACCATGATTTCCAAAAATTCTACCAGTTATCCTGGTGACTTTGTTACTCTATTAACCTTTCTGTTCTCTCTCCGGCTTCTTACACTGTCAGATATTATCAGAGTAGCTTAGCATCTCACGCATAAAATCAATAGCAAAAGTAAAATCTCTACAGGGGTTCATACTCTCTGGCAATGCTCCCTTTTCACTGGTAAAAACTGCTGGAGTCAGGGCTTTTTTGTGTGAGAGTGAAGGGGAAGAATGTTTAAGACTAAATGTGGTATTTGAATTGTGTGAGCTGCACCCATGACAAGAAGGCTCCTTAGAGGTCCTGGTGGCACCTTCTGAAGACAGCTGCCCCAGAGTGTCCCCTGCCCAGTGAGGAGGGGATCCATGTGCCCACCCATAACCATTGCCTGAGGTGACACAGGTTAAGGGCAAGGACATGGCCAACCCCAGGCTCTGCCCCAGCATGGGCAGGATCACCACCTGCAGCCAGGCTGGGTGGCCTTTGCACCACACAATCCCCAGTGGCCCTGGGGCCACTGTCCCCAAGGGGGTCAGTGTAACCCCTTGTTTGAACAAATCACCTCATCTGGCTGCCACACCTTCCCATGAAATAATAGATTTCAGTTAAATTTGGCACTTGTTTCTAAAGCCCTCTCTCTCATCTGTGTGTTGAAGTACTTCACATCTTGATTCACCTCCTCTGCACCTTTTTGCCATGTTTCTCCCCTCAGGAGTGTCTTTATCAGGAGAAATAGATGCTATTTAATTTCTTCTAATATGGAAGCTCTTCCATACTTTGGATCATTCTCATCTCTCTTGTCTAAAACCTATCATTTTCTCCTTTTTTACATGGAGAGACCAGGAGGGCAATGAATTACCTCAGATCTGGATGTACCAAGGGTTTAAGCAATGGCATATGATGTCCTCTGTTTCTACTTTTTTTCATCTTTCTGTGCACAGGGACACTGATGAAAGTCCCCTTAATAATGTCACCAATGTCACTGTAGAGTTTTCTTTTGTACTGTCATTTGTGTTGCATTTTAGAAAGGAAGAAGTATTTTTAGTAACACATGAAGCATAAAAGCAGGTGCTGCATCTTCCAGTTTCACAATTTAACCCAAATGGCTTTCTGTGTCATTAGCCTCATGCAGTCCTGCTGAAAAGAACTATAAACTACAATCTAGGCTAGTTTTTTTCCACATAAAATTTCCAGCAGCAGCATATGTGCTTGTCATGTAGTTGGGGCTGATCCAAGCCGTGCAGAAGCGCATTGGATAGGGTCATGCCCACAGTTACCCTGCAGTGCTGTGCTCACAAGAAGAACTGTCAAACGTCTCCTGGTTATCCCCTGCCGTGTGCCAGCCACCCCAGCAGGGACAATGCAGTGGAGCCATGGTCTCCTGGAAGTCCCCTGCTCCTTGCAGCACGTACCTGGTGCTTCTCCCCAGCCTCATCCTGATGCCAAGAGGAGTTGCAATCAGCGGTAGGTCTCATAGTGCTGGCTAATTGCTGCTGGTGGCCCACACTGTTGGCAGACATCTGTGAGGAGGGCTCTGGCTATACAGTGACACCCCGATGTCATTGCAAGGAGAGGACTGTCTGACTCCCATTTAGCAAATCAAACACTGGCAGGCAGGCCTGCACATTCAGTGAATTTGGCTAAGTGAATTCGGTGCCAAAGTAATTTAATTCCCACCACCCCCCAACAAGATGAATTTTCCTCTGAGAGGCCCACACAGAGCTCACACTCGGGTTGTTTGTGGTGATGGTTTCTACAAAGATGTGAGCAGACACCAGCACCCGTTTCACATGCAGTTGCTCTTAACTGCAGCCCTCCCTCATGCCATCCCACCCTTGTGCCAGCCCACATAAAATAAGCTGCACTGTAGATGCAATTTCCAGTAGTGACACTGATATGGGTTAACCCAAATTTTGGGAATACAAGCTAAAAGGGAACTGATTCTTTAGAAACTGCAGGCTATCACCCCTGGAAAACAAGTGTTAGCATTGGCTGTGTTGCCTTAGAGCAACCTCTTGGCTACCCTTAGTTATGCTGGGGACAGCCACCCCTCTGGCTAGGGAAGCAACTACTGGTATTTGCTCTTTTATTCCTAGTCCTGGAGCAAGCATATTTCAGCCAGATCAGAAAATCTGAGACATCAGTTTGTACTGCTGATTGGCAGCTTTTGCTCCTGCAGTAAGTACAGTAATAATGACAGAATGTTTCTGTGGTTCCTCAGGACACTTTGTGACCGGTCACCTCTAACCTATCACCGGAACAAACTGTAGTCACGCACACTATTCTTCCTCAGCTGTGTCACTGCTGCTGTAAGCCTTAGAAATTGTTGTCACTACAGTCCAGAGACTGGACATGAGCCAGCAATGTGCACTTGAATCCCAGAAGGCCATCCATATCTTCGGCTGCATCAAAAGAAGCATGGCCAGCAGGTCAATGGGAGGTGATTCTGCCCCTCAGCTCTGCTCTGGTGAGACCCCACCTGCGGTACTGTGTCCAGATCTGGGGTCCTCAGCCAGGAAAGACATGGACCTGTTGAAGTGGGTCTAGAGGAGGGCCACAAAAATGATCAGAGGGCTGGAACAGCTCTGCTATGAGGACAGGCTGAAAGAGTTGAAGTTGTTCAGAAGAAAAGGCTCTGGGGAGACCTTTTCATGGCCTTTCAATACTTAATGGGGGCTTATAAGAAAGACAAGGACCAACATTTTAGTAGGGCTTGTAGCAATAGGACAAGGAGTAATGGTTTTAAATTGAAAGATTATAGATTTAGACTAAATAGAAGGAAGAAAATTTTTGCAATGAGGGTGGTGAAACACTGACCCAGGTTGCCCAGAGAGGGGATAGATGCCCCATCCCTGGAAACAATCAAGGTCAGGTTGGATGGGGCTCTGAACAACCTGATCTAGTTGAAGATGTCCCTGCTTACTGCAGGAGGGGTTGGACAAGATGATGTTTAAAGGCACTTTCCAACCCAAACTATTCTATGATTCTATGATTTATTTCTTTACTTTCTCACTAACTTCTACCAGAAAAGCATATCCCATTCTGATGCTACAGGTTTGACCTTGGCATTATTTACAATAGCAGTGTTCATTCACCATTATTTGGTTGAAGCAATGTAAAAAGACACAGCTTAATTTGTGAAATGGGCCATCTGTTCCCATACAAACTGCATAACAGAATGCACAACTATTTCAATTAATATAGTAAACCATCTTTAAGAAATACACAGGATTTTCAATCTATTATTCTTGACTACAGAAGATGTCATCATCCTTTGCTCTAATTGTTCTTGATTTTACCTCCTCATCTTTTTATTTAAAGAAAAGGAATGACAACTTGTCTCACTGGGAGCAAAGTTTGCTCATAGATAGATCAGGAATAATTAGACCAAATAGTACTGCAAACTCCAGCAGACAGGATATCTCCATTACAGAGAGTTATATTGTCATTTCTTTGACCATACTCCCATCAATCTATCCATCAACAAATTAAAGTTGCCTAAAGAGCCATTTATCTTGAGTGCTTTTTACCTTGATTGCTGTCAATCTAGGTAAATAAACACTTTCCCTAGGCAAAGTTTACATATTTAACCATGTTTCAGGAGGCAGTCCCCTCTCTATGCATACATCCAGCAAATTGCATGTGCTTTTGCTGTGTTTCCTGATTATGTGTTTCCTCACACATATTTTGCACCTTCATTAACTGAGCTCTGCTCCCTGTGCCTCCCTTTGGTTTGTCTTCAAAGACAGGATGACTAGGATAAAGTTGCATTAAAACTTATAGACTGAAAAAAGTCTAGAAATTAATTTTATTCCCTTAGGTTGGAGAAGCCTGCTGTCCCATGCAGTCTGCACATCAATAATGAACCAAGTGTGTGAAAGAAATTGAAATTAAAAAAAAAAAAAAAGCACAAACAACCAACCACAACAACAAAATCCCACAGAACTAAATTCCTCAGCAAGCCTGCTTTGAGGAATATGGCAATGGTACTGCATCTGACTTTGGTCTTTTAAACCATGTTGTCGTAAATTACTTTAGGGCTTCATGATGAACATAAACAATTATATGAGCAGCATTATATTTGATATCTAATAAATATGTATGTGCTAGTGAATACACTGTTAAAGACATTACTTTCTATTATTTATTTTTCACTTAATTGATACATAGAGCAGCTCACACTCTGACTGCTGCCTGTCAGGCAGATGCAAAGGAATACCAGTCTTAGATGTTAGTGTTAATGTATGCCTAAGTGCTTTTCAAAAGACACTCAGACACACACATGTATGTAGAAAGGGTGACATTTCCCACCTACAGAAGTCAACAGGCTACATACCATTGCTGTCAGTAACAAGAGGGGCTGTTCCCAAAGCTAACTATAACTAAATCAGAATATGACTGAGAACAAATAGGCTGCTGTGGGCAAAGCTAGAGTTGTTAGGGAAACATGAGAGAAACAACAACAGGATATTCCCCGTTCATCATTAAGAACAACCTGTCTTTCCCTCTCATAAACCTTGCAAATGTGCCAGCTCATTGGTGGTGGTCAGGGACTGACATACTCAGTTTTCACATTGCTGCTGCATGGCCAGGACTAGACCCATGAGAGCACTTGTGTACTTTGCAGCCCTGGTGTCCAGCTGCACAGTGGAAGGCACAGCTCCATGCACAGCACTAAGGTTCCCTGTGCAGCAGCCGTGAGCTGGGCATGTTGGATAGTGCTGCTCTGGTATCAGTGGAAAACACTAGTCTAAGAAAGATAAAGATGTCTCCTCAAACAAATTAGAGGATGACAAGCAGCAGCATGGCACCGACACTGCCACTTCAAGCCCAAACAGACCCCAAACAGCATCTCCTTTCTTTTACCTGTAATGTAGTTGTCATTGAACATCTTACTGGTCACAGGCTTTTCTCTTTGATGCAGCCAAAGCAGAAGCAAAGGAAGATTTTACTTTTCAAACAGGGCTTGTCCCAAGTACAGAAATATCTCCCTGAGACTACAACTCTGAAAGAACCATTCCAGATTTTGGTACACTCCCATTTCCCCACTTGTTCCTCCTTCCCTGTCAGTGCTCACTCAGTGTGGAGAGATCATGCACCCCCTGACGATTTGTCAAAGGAGGACAAGGTTGAAGATATGCTGTAAAAGTAATTACAGATGGTGTTACAGAAGAAGACAACTCAGCATGAGCACCTTCTCACAGACCGCAACAGAGCAAACATGTCAAGTACCTGTTCTGGGTTTGGTTTGGGTTAATTATCACAAGCAGCTGCTGGCCCAAGCAGTTGGGTGGGGCTACAGCTGGGAGGGGCCACATCTGAGATAAACAACTGAACCAGCCAATGGGATACTGGATACCACTCTGAGTCATGCCCCTATATAAGGGGAGGGCTGGCCAGGGACAGGGGTGTCTATTTTCAATTTGCTTTGGCACGTGGCTTCAATGTGGCTGGAACAGGGGAGGTTGGCAGATTGTGCACAGGTAGTGCCTTCCTGGTTTCTTTTACTCATTTTGTCTATCATTTCACTGGTGCTACTATTAGTACTGTTGTTTTCTTAAACTATTGTTATTTTAGACCCTGGGGTCTCAACTCTTTTACTTTCTCCTGGTTCTCCTTCCCATCCCTGGGAGGGGAGGTGGGGGGGAAGTGGTGGGTGAGCAGCTGCGTGGAGTTTTGCTGCTAGCAGAGGTTAAACCACAACAGTAGCATAACCTTTCCTTACAACCATCTCTCTTCCTGCTGCTAGCCTTTCTTGGGAGCTCAAGGCAGGAGTTTGCTCTAATGTGATGAAAGAAGATGTAACTTTTCTGCCTTTCTAAGAGACACAGTAAGCAAGTGGTGCCTTCCTTTTCTCTGACAAAATACTACTTCTTTCTGGACAAAAGAAGGGGCTCAGATGAGGGATTTATGCTCCTATTATTTTAATTCAAACTATCATGGATTTCTTTTCTCCAATGGAACTAAAAATCTAGTGTAAATCTGTTCCTGATGAGTTCAACAGTTGAACTGAAAGGTGTCCTGCCACACTAGGAGCACCCCCACCTTCACTGCCTGTTACCCCTACCCACAGGAGGCAACAGGTCCTTGCACCACATCTCCACGAGGCTGCGTGCATGTGACTTGACCTCACTTCTCCCATATACAAGCCCAAAAGCACAGGGGAGAGAGTCAAATGTGCAGGATCAAAGAGGTTATTTACAGATTCAGTGGTGTAGGGGGCAGAGCTCAAGGGGAGGTGCAGTTTGGTCGCCTCCTTCCCCAGCACTCAAGGGGGGCTCTTACAAATGTCCCCATTTCAGCCTGCCATCCTGGGGCTGTTTCCTGGCACTTGCAGCTGCTATCCTGGAGCAGAGTCTGTATCTCACTGTGCCCAAAGGAAAATGCTTCCTGCCTCAAGGATCTTGGCAAGATACCTGAGGTGCCTCATCGCATCCCCTGTGTTTCAGTAATGATGAGATGCCACCCGATGCTTGGCTCATGCTGCCTGCCCGCACATTACATCTCAACTGCATCTTCAGCAGTGATACTCTGACCAAGCTCTTCAAATGCGAGCATGGATGGCCTCTTGCTTGTCGATAAAAGGGTCCTCAGAGGAAGTCAGATGTGGGTGCGATGTCTGAACCGATGTTGCAGGAGTGGCCTCTATCTTTTAACACTTGATTTCCTCATCTTAACTCTGCATAAGCACTACTTCTTTGCATTTATTTATACTTAAGTTTAAGTGCCTGTGCAAATTATAGCACAGACAGCCAGAACAGAAATGAGGCATTTAAGTGGTAAATAAACACTGCCTGTGCATGGTCATGCTTTTATAAATAATACCCCTTTTTAAGCCTTATTCTCTGCCATACAGGAATGTCACTTTTCAGAACATCTGAACCTACAAACATCACACATCGGTCTCTTTATAGACTTATTTAAAGAGCATATCAAACTATTTCTGCAAGCAAAAGGACTAAATTATCCATGAATTCCAGATAACCATCCTTAACCCAGAAAATGTCAACAGTTTTCTATAATAATAGTCCCAAATGTGTCAGCCCTAGTGTTTGGAGTAGCAATCTTGGTAGTGGATGAGCCATACATTTCTGGGAGCATACTCACCACAGAGTCTTTGTATCCCAGCTATTAGATACTGTTTCTTGCACAAGTCTCTGCCATTGCAGTTGTGCAGTGCCTTTGCTGCCTCCTTTGTGCTGTCTTCCTCCTCTAAGGGTGGGGATTTTTGGTAAAGCCCTTCCCTAGCCCTGGAGAAGCTCTTCATAAGCAGGTGCTCAGAGAAGTGCTGCTGGAGCAGAGCCACATCAAGCAGATAGTGGAGTGGGGCCTTCTCTGTGCAATATGATTTCTTTGTCCCCCGGGATGAGAGGGGAGAAGAAAGTGCTCATTTTCATTATTTCTGCCTGCAACTTGCAGAAGTCATTAGTGATTGGAGGCACCCACCCTTATCACTCCACTTATTAGCACAATACATCCTGATTATAAATTTGATGCTGTAGCAATTCTTGGTTGGTTTTTGCTGTTGTCCACTAGAATGCAAAGTAATAGAAAGCCTTCCACCTTGCTTTCTCCTTTAACTCCTGGATTTCTTTCCATGAACTCTGGATTTAGAGCCACATTCCTGATGCTTTTTATTGCAATGTTGACAATGCAGACCTATAAACATCTACTACATTCTACTTGATAGGCTTGTATTGTCTACTGCCCACAAGTATTTAACAGGGAGACATGAAGATTTGCACCTCAAACAGTGAGGATACAGGTGGTTCACATGCACATTCTCAGCCATTGAGCTGGGTGCCATTTTGAACAACAAACAGCTATGGGTAAATTCAGACTGATATGGTAGCACCGATCTTAGAGGAATGTGTTTTGCACCCCTAGATTTTGGGCACAGGTAATAGCTCCATAGATTGTATGGTGTTATGTTTGCTCTAAAGAATATGCAAAACCTTCACTGCAGTTAGCAGGGAAGGGTGTGTATTTATGGTACGCGTGCATATGGGAAGGAAAAATAGTCACAACTTCCTAACCAGAGGCTACCAACTGCTAACCAGTCATGTAGCATAGTAACTTCCAACCTTTGCTTTTGAAGAGTGAGTGGGAAACAGAAACAGACTGCAGTGTTTGCTCTTCCCTGAGTTCCCATAGCCTGTTGTGGATTGTCCCAAATTTGCTTTGATTTCCTGCCCACTCCATGCACTGTATTTAGTAAAAATATGTGACTTAAATTCACAATGACAAGATGATGCAGGTGTTTTACTAATATGAAATAAGTAGTCAGGAAGAAGTTTGTCAAAATTGCTCATAAAGTTGATAAGAGACTAGGGAGCTCTTTTGGTCCCTGTGGTGGAGGCAGCAATGGCAGTAGGTGCGTCTGTGCTGTTGCAAAACAGTTGCTGACTTCAGCGCAGACCAAACCATCCACAGCACGTCTTGTGCTGATAACTGCTCTTCTTGGCAGCCCGAGCACAGATGGAAATGGATGTAGAGGCAGAAACACCTACGGACCCTGCTGAGGGATGATTCCAAGCAGTGTCCAGATGTGTTTGCAAGGTGATGTGGTTTCTTTCAATCCTGTAGTGCCTATCCCATGGCTACATAGCAGGTGTCACTGTCCAAACCTGTCAGCTTGCCAAACATTGTCTTTCTCTAAAATTTTAACAGACATGAGGGAAATGCAAATTGCAAATTCTTTTCAGCATGACTGTATTTGATCTTTTCTGTCTCATAATTAGAATACAGTGGTGGGATTTATTGTAGATGCTGGTTTGCCACACATTGTAAGATGCAGAACTAAGAAAAAAATGAATACTGTGCGAAAAGGACTGAGGCAAAACACAAGTGTTATACAGTCTCCTCCTAATGTGGTCTCAGAGTGGATAATAATATAAACATTCATCCATTAGAAAAAAACTACCCTTTACTGCCCCCCATTAAATACATTGGCAGTCCTATTAAAATACAAGTCAGATTTGTGTTTAATGATCTTGAAAGGAAAGTAATTGCTTGAGTATTACCATTCAAATGTTCTTACAGCAGCATATAATATTTACAGTCTAAGTGCCACTTCTGAGTGCTACGTGGCACTGAAGATTGCCCAGCTTCTTCAGAGAGAAAGCATGTGTAGCTGAGAACCAGGCTACAAAAATGATATGCTCTCCGAGCACTGTAAAGCCTACAAGAAACAACTAAGCAATAGGCTGCATAATTTTTCAATTTTAATAAGCTCTTGAAAGAAAAAAAAATTGTTTCAAAAAGCTCCAACCTTGCGAAGTCAGGGCTTGAACACTGCTAATGCTTGCTCAGGTGAAGAGATCTGGTGTTACACGAGCCAAGCTCCTTGCTCTATAAGGACCATGTGCCAGCATCAGGCACAAAGTTATACTGAGAACAGTGATATTTTGCTCTATAATTTTAACTCCTGACAGTGTCTTGGTGAAAACATCATAGGTGATTTGTATCCAACAATTACATATGGTTTTGTGGGAATATTGTCAAATTAAAGTTCATTTTGGTTAAGGAAGAAGGGAACATTAAAGTAAAAATTAAAGAAAAGTGGGTTTTTTTGTTTGTTTGTTTGTTTGTGCAAACCTATCAAGTGTAAACAGGGAGAGTATTTATTCATAAAGCATGTGGCAAAAGTACCACAAAGAATATCAGAACTTTTCCTATGGGAAAAAAATGAGTTCCAAGTAATTTTTTCCTTTTCTCATCTGTCTTGCCTGTCAAGGTCTTGATCCCTCAGGCTTCAAGAGTGGTGGCAAAGTCCTGGGCTTAGCATCATTGCCACACTACTGCCTTGCCAGTGACTCACAATAGAAGGCCCTGAAGTGTAAAACTGCCCAGCAAGGTTTGCCCTGTGCTTGTACAGGGTGTAGCATGTGGAGGTCACAGTCATCGCTGAGAGTCTCGCACCCACCTGTAAACAAGATTAATTAAAAAATACTAACAAACTCAAAATGTCTAGGGCATTGCATTTTTTTGGATGTGCTGGTTCTGAGTATGACAATCCTGCCACAGTGAATTAGCTTTTACAGCCTCGGATGCCACTGTCAGATGCCATCCCAGGCAGGGAGGACAGCAAGGATATGATCTGAACAGAGTCAGATGAGACACAGTAAAGCACCGGCATGTACTAATCAAACAGGTGCCACGGGCCAGATATTAATGTTAGAGCTGGTGTTAATGTTGCAGTTTATGCAAACTAATAGCAAAGAAGAGCAGATAGACCCTTCAAGTAACAAAAGGCATATACCTGTCTTTGAAGACATGAGCATCACTGCATATGTGTGTATAAATCAAGGCTTTATGCAGGCTGATGGCAGCCCAGCCATGCACAATGCAGAAACAGCTTTGCAAGCAAATTTACTGACCTAAGAACTGAAAATCAGGACCCAAGTCTTCACCACTTCTCTCTGCAGATTTGTACATCTTTAGATCAGGTTGCTCGAGAAGTGCAAGACACTAATAGTGTTTTCTCTGGATCCTCTTCAGTCTTTTGCCAGTGAACTGAAAAATGCGACTGTGCTGAGAGATCTGGGATTTAGCTGAGCTCTTCATTACAGTTTTCTGATTCCCTAATTACTGTGGTTTAAATTTCAAGCTGGAACAGATCAGGTACAAGCAACAAACCCAGAGAAAAAAAAAATGCACCTATTTTAATGTGACTTTCATTAGCTTCAGGCCAACTAAGCAATACATCTGGATGATGCAACACGTTGTTCTTGAGAACGTGAGCAAAGCCCTTGCATTGTTATTGCAGTTGGGACTGGCTGTTATTCAAGCTTGATGACCAACTGGTGGTGCTAATGCTTCATTGGATGGGAGGTGAAGAAGGGTTCATTACCTCTTGCTAAATATTTACATGCATTACACAAACCCTCTGCAAATTACAAAGCAGCTTTCATCAGCCTTGCAATTAAAGGATCCAGCTTGATAAAAAAAAAAAATGCAGGAAACAGTTACACGGGTGTATAAAAAATTTCATGTGGCAGCACTTTAATCATGAGAATTTCAATAAATAGTCACCTGATGTTCAGTCTTTAGTCCCTTGGTCCTTACATTATGGTTTTGTATGGGTTTTTTTGTAACTGTAATATGTTTATTGTCTGGGAGGGGGATTAGATGCTAACTTGTCTGCAGAAGGCTATGAAGCAGTAAAGTATCAAGCAAGACAAGCATGGGTTTGAGGGATGGTTGGCCACAGTCAGAGCCAACCAGCCTGGTTGATAAAGCACAGTCTGAACCTTGATGGGTGGGGAAGGCTCTGGAGCCAAGTGGCACTCCATGTTTCAGGCAGCACAGTCGTTGACTGCAATGGAAATAGACTCCAAGAACTGCAGGAGTGCGGGGAGAAAAAAAGTAGCATCATTCATATTTGGCGGAGGCTGTTTACTCTCTTAGAGGTTTGTACCTGGTGGCATTTTGCATCTCTGTCCTCTAGGTGTTGCATTGAAAGTCGCCTGTAATCAGGTCAATGACAAGATGTGTGAGGCATTGTCCTGTTACCCAGAAAGGAGAGGGGAAGAACTGAGTAATTTTCCTTTGCAGCATGCAGACTGTGAGAGGAAAACCACTTTTCACACCAAATCTGACCTGTGAGGACACTTTCTTGGAGAGGCTGAAGGTGAGCTTCTCAGAGTAATGGCGTGGAGTGGAAGAGGGGCCCCGTAGTGTGATACAGTGGGAGATGATTTGTGATATATCAGGTGACAACAGTCCTCTTCCTCACATCATGCTTGCCATTGTGTTTATTCATTCCCTGAAATCACCTTCCTCTGATAGCTGTTAAATCTCAGGAGGAGTGAGGTATCCCTGGGTCTGGCAGGAGTGGGTGGGCAAGGGGATACCCACTGTGCTTGCTTCCTACACCATGCTTCTATCTCACCCACAGCATTTGGTGTGGTGAGTGTCTGGAAGCTATTCACAGCTGGCATTTCCAGTGAAATAGCTAGAAATTACTGTCCCTAGCAAGGAGGTGGCCTTTTTCCACATTTTCTCCAGTGATTACATTTTTAATACAATGAAATGACCTGTTGAGATACTTTGGCCATTAAGGCCAAATTTCTCCCTTAGACAAGCATTGCTTCATCTTCCCATAATGATACAATTATAAACATTTTTTGCAGTTTGGGGGAGTACCTGTGCATTCTGTGAAGCCTCATCTCATAAAATACAGACATAAAAAATCTTGATTCCCTCTTTAATAAAATAAGTGCAGGTACTGTGCAGGTTCTTGTAAGGTCAAGCTCACAAAGGTTTCCTCCTCCCCATAGGAAGGGGCAGCACAGCTGCCCGTGTGATGCTGTCCCACTAGCAAAGGCAGCTGAAGCAAAGGAGCTGAACTTCATCCACTGGCATTCACTGGCCAGGGTATCAAATTAAGCTGTCAATGGCAATTGTGAGTCTTCCTTCCATCCTTCCTTCTGAAGGGAGCCTGATGCCATGCAATGGTCATCAGACCCTCATTTTCTTTTTTTTTTTTTAATTCCATGCTCAACAATCTGGGTTTTTTCTACTCCATATCCTTTCCTAATGGTTTTCTGAATTTTCTCTTTATGGCCAGTACCACATCTTCTTTCCTCTCCCCATGCATGCTTCTCTCCAAGGGAGCAGCCCTGACAATGGCTCCACTTGGGATAATCACCCGGCAAGGCACGAGCTCCATTGTTTGCTTTCCTTTCTGGCTCATCCTGCTTATTTCCCATACTCGGGCATATTAATATTCCAGCTCTGATTGTCATTGTTTATCTTTTGTTGGAGAACATTTGCCTTCTGTCTCATTTAGAAAAAAAGTGAAAACAGTGCCAGATTTTTAACAAAATGAAGGCTTCTTCTCTATTTTTGTTGCAGCCACTTTAAAGCTGAGCTACTTTGGATTGCAGGATGTGTAAACCCCAAGTGGCACACACATGTTGGGTGTGCAAGTCTGATAATTGCACGTACAAATGTTCAGTTCAATGCATGCCTGGTGATCTGCATTCCTAAATACACGACTGCTGTATGCCATCACCTCAAACTGGGGCTGTGTCTCAGTGATGGTGCAATGTGAATGTTCTGGCCGCTGCGCAGCAGTGTGGGGCAGAGCGGACGTGGCATGCTGGTGAATGTGGCCTGCATTTCTGCATGCAGTCCTCACCTTCTGACATTTGCAAATTTGTCTCTTAATATCTCTGGTGCAGGATTTGCTGTCAAGAAACATTGTCTGGGATGAGCTGTTGGGATTCAGATTATCAACCAAACATTAATTATTCTTCTGACTAAACCCTCAAGAGCTAAGCTAGATAATACAAATGTAAAGAAAGAAATTAGTATGAATCATTTCAGTACTTGAAATCTAGACTGAATCATGCTGTAGGAACAAAATCATATACCATAAGCATATGTGTGTCAAGACATAACAGCCAGATCCTCAGCTGGGGCTGGGCAATGTAATGCCACTGGCATCAAAAGATGCTTTCCCTAACCTGCTTTATTTATTCTGAGCGCCTAGAGAGCAATTCCAGATAATGACAAGATCTGTCAGGTTATGCTGAGGAAAGCTGAAGCCAGAATAACAAATAAGATGTGTTAATCTTTTGCAGTAGAAAACTATTTTTTTAAAATCATGCTTATGCAAGAAACTACTCGGGCAGACAGAAGTAGTCCTCAGAGAAACTGTAACGGGTGCCTACCCACTTTCCAGACAAAGTATCAATGCAAAAAACATCAGAACTTTTTGAAAGAACAACAAGCACACCTATCTATCATAGTTACTATTCAAGAGGACCCAAGTCTTCAGGTCACGTAACTTGGGGCAGCTCAGCTGAATTCAGTGCAGCTTTATATTTGTATCTCTATGTTCCACATATGGTAGAAACGTCATGATGTTTAATAACCATCATGGTGTTGTCCTTGTATTCAACTGGGCTAGAGATTAAGTATTTACATTTCAGTATGCACAACTGAATGCTTCTAATCCCAAATCAGGGGTTTAAAATCTGAGAATAGAACCATAAAGAGCTAATGAGAAGAATAAAAATCAGGTAGTTAAAAAATGATGTAAGGTAGAGTCTTAATTTTTTATTATTAAATTCACAGCACATTAAATATTAAGTGTTCATAAACTTTGGTTTGTGCAATGATAAATTAATAATAGCTACATAGACATGTTCTTTTACAACAGGGAAACTAAGAAACATAGTACCAGAGGACCTTGTGTTGACAACTGAAGCTATTAGAATAGACTCCTTAATCTTCAATCATAAAAAGTAGATAATGTTATTTCATATTACTATTAAATGCAAAGTGCCTTACTAGGAAACATATATGTCATTACTAAAAAATAACTATCAGAAAATGTTTTAAGCAAGGAAGAAAAAGATGCTAACAAATTATATCTTGAGATATTCAGTGAAATGTTCTCTGTTAATCTCTACCATACAGAAATTGCTTTTCAACTTATTCTTCTGTAAGACCATAATAGGTTGCATTGGTTTATGTCCAAGCACAGAAACAGTCATGGTTTAGCACAGTATGTTGTACTTTTGAAAATAGTTACTAATTGCTGATGCCCCCAAAATGCAGGCTGATGTATATGCTTTCTGTATTGCTGTAAAAAGTATGCTGACCTCCACTTGGTGAAGGGATGATGAACCTTGTGTTTTCCTGCTTGTCTATGAACAGTGAGCAATGCCTTTTTTTTTATTAAGATCAGGGAACTTTAGTAACTTTTGTCTAGAATTTAGCAACATTATTCATTCAAATGTTTCCTGTTGTTCATAAACACATGGAGAAGGAGGTATCTTCCAGACCAGTCTCCTCAAACACTAATTCCTTCTCCACAGACCAGGCCATGGAGCTGTGTTTCAGAATGAAATGTAGCTTAAATGAGGGAATTATGATTTTGTATGTATTTATACATGACCTAGACAGCAGCCTCGTCCACTGGTTACTGGCACATGAGAATGGTCTTACTTTGAAGACAGGAGCCTGCAGGAGCCCCTTCACTGGGACAGTAGCACAGCTACTAGATAGCAGTTGCAAGTACTTCAAGCCCACAGTGAACCCTCTTCCAAAAAGGGATAGGACACAATGTTGATTTGCATGAACACACACTAATTTTTTAATCCTGATACTTTAAATACTTTTTTTTCAAACTAGAAGTCAAAGGAGATTCACTGAAGATTTCTATGAACTATTTTGAATAGATAAACCAAAAGATGTTACCTTTGGACATATTTTTGCCTTCTAAATCTATGCAACGTCTGCTGTGTTTGCCTTGATAGTGTGCCAGATCCTGGTCCTGCATGTTGCCTTGCCAGGGCCGGTGCCAGCTCCTCTGTAGTCACAGTGCAAATACCAGTGGTCAGACACCTCCACCCCAGGAACACACCACAGGTCTCATGCAACTTCTGCCCCAGTTTTTTTTCTCATGATCCTGAATCAGAAGCTTGGGTAAGGACAGGCTGGAGCAACACGTGCTCTCGTTGTCTGTTTTTAACGTGCATACAGTCTGCCCTGGACAGCTGATGGGAACTAGGACATGCAGAGGAGTGTGTCCTCCTCATTCAGCTGCTGTGATGGCCTTGGAGCCAGCTGGAGCGTTAAGGAGCTGAGCAGCTCCCTGCCAGCCTGGCTCCTGGGGCCAGCTCTAAGGCGCAGGCGAAATCGGCAGTTGCCTGGAGAGGCAGACTGGTGGAGGCAGCGAAATCGCAGCCTGGAGAGGACAAGCTGTGCCCTGGAGTGCAGCAGCAGCTGCTGCTCCCTGACAGGCTTCCCCAGGCCCCCCACTCCCCTGTGACACAGCCCCTTACCATCTTTCTTCCTAGTTATGGGGGCTTTGGCTGCTTGCCCACAGCCCTGCCCTTGCTCTACCTTGCCCAGTATTGCCTCTCACTCATGGTTGGCCTTTCCACTTGGACCCCTGTCTTGTGCTCTCCCTTGGAGTGGCAGCAGGTACCATCAATGGCCCACAGTCATATCTCTTTGGTGTCAGGCTTCCTGCTCATGAAAAAGAGTGTTCTGCCTCCCAAAAGCATTCCCAGACCTGAGCCTCTAACCCAGGGGACACATGACTGTGCTGTATTAGTTGCAAAACCTAAAAGTGGAGAGAGAGTGAAGGTGGTGAGGAGGAAGGCTAGGGCCTCCTTCCTACTTTCAGAGGCTCTGCACTAACTTCTGCACAAGTGAGAACTCATCCCCACAAACAGCCAGGCCAGGCTGTGCAGCTGCTGCTGTGAGGTGGATGTGGGGCAGTTGACACATCCCATTGCCACACAACCCTACTAAGAACCACACTGTCTCATGGGTCGCTTCTGCTGAAAGCCACCCATGAGAGACTGAAACGTATCAATCCCTCTATTATAGCTTTGTAATTTGCTCTTAGTAACACACATGGAGGTGATGCTGGTTCTTTCTGCTACATTAAAGAGTAGGGAGAAAACATCCCTGAGCTAGCACATTAGTGTCCTGCTCCTCCAGGTGGATGTCACTAACATTTCAAAATTGCAACCAAGGCTGCCAAAAAGCACTACGGGTACTCTCCAGTTGATACACCAGGTCCCCAGCAGCCTAGGGGCACAGGTCCTAAGCCTGACCATACAGGTCCCCCAGCAGACAGGCTGGACACAGGCTACAGATAAGCAAGCAGCAGTGTAAGAAAACACTTTCACAAAGTACTGTGATTTTTTTGGGACACCTCATGAAAGCATAAAATGGTCTCAAACTGATAGGCATTAGTGACAGGGAAGGCAAATGAGTTATCTGAACAGCTAATGGGTTTTAAGTGGGATAACCCCAGACTGACAGTGGCAGATACCATCAGTCAGACACCTGGTCAGGAATACCTGTAGCTGCACAGCATGAGTGTTATTGGCTCGGCATGAACTAGAAGAGGTACAATGCAGGATAGCAGGATTAGCAGAGACCTCCACCTGGCCGAATTTAGGGTAAGCTCCTCACCATTTAGTCCCAGGGTAGTTTAAATAGTTTCCTCCTTAAGGGATTGGCTCTGAAAATCCCCCTCTTAAGCACTTAGGTCTTCTTGTTGGCATGGACCAGTTCATTCAGTTTGCATGTTCCCAAAAGCGATGGCTCAAAGGCAGAGGGCTGGGAGCTGCTGTGCTCCGATGGGTGCTACCTGCAAAAACAGGCTCCACATCACTCCTTTTGGGCTGCTTCAAGATCACTGCCAGCTGCCACACTGCCACCTTGGCAGCATGCTGGAGTCGTGCTGCGCCAGGCTGCCAGCTGCAGCCCAGACATCACCGTGGGGCAACTGCTGAAGGGCAGGCAGAGGGGCTGCACTTCTGCAGGGAAGGAAGGATACTGCTCCCCTCCACTGTCTCCCAGAAGGGCTGCAGCCAAATAGTACCTTCCCAATGATCCATCAAGCAGCTCTGTAGCTTTTTTTTTTTCCCCATTTCATTTTGGTTTATTCAACTGGTCCAGCTTTCTGTGATGCACTTACAAGATACGGCATTGTTTTTTCATTCTACTTTTATTTTATTTTTAAATTAGAAATCTACTCTATCTGGACCTTTCCAAAGGACCTAAAGTGTATAGGCAACAAGCTTTTCATTTGTATACTTGGGGAGTCATTTGGTCAAGTAAAGCTGCTGTATGTAAATGTCACTTTCACTGCATAACAATTGGAGTGAAGTTTTTATGCACAGGGCTTTTTATTTTCCAATCAGCAACCCTGAGTTGGGACTTCTGGGGTAAACTGGTAGCTCTGGGCAGCTTTGAAGCATCACAAGTGGAGGGTTTTGTCTCCAGAAGATTTACTAGCAGTGAGCTTTTCTTCAACCGTTTTATTAGCCTCCTTTTACATATGTATAGCAGTCGGGGAAAAAAAAAAAAAAAAAACCTGTTGTTGGTGAAGTACAGACCCTATTTCCCCTGTGGTATTCACACAAATTTGTGTGAAAAATTGTTGCCCAGGGCCTCCCCAAGACCTAAAATTTAACTTAGTGCTGTGAGGTTTTCAAACCCTTCAAGCCTTCTCCACCCTTACCCCTCCCTCCTTTAAAGGTTGAAGCTGGGGTAACAAATTCAGCAGCAAGAATGGACGCCCTGCCCTTGGCTTCAGCCGGCACTGCCAGAATAAATCTGGGCCCCCCGGCCAAACCACTAAAAAAGTTTTCACCCACTTAACACGGGTTTTATAATTTTAACTTGCAAGTTCTTGTTGAATTGAGCCCTGTTGCGTGGACAAATTGGACAAGAAAAGTTTAAATGTTACCACTTTGGCTTCCCCTCAAGTGGTGCTGAGCACAGATGTTTGTGGGGGCCATCATGTCTCTGTAAGAATGGGAGCTTTGTGTGCATAACCTTACAAAGGGCAGAATAGCCCTGCTTTGCTGCCAGCCACAGGATCATCCTATCTTTATGTGTTGATTTATTAGGCCAGGGATGAATGAAACCGTAATTAATATTACTGAAGCATTAGAGTCTATTTAATTTAAATGCCACTGAATATTTCACTTTCAGTTGGGAGTGACAATGTGTTCGGGACTGTTGGTGAAAGCCTCAGCCATCTGTTACCCCTACTAAGAAGGGAAGACAAGAGAGACACAGGGAGACAGAGAGCATTGAGCTTTGTGGCTTTTCCAAGCCTCCAGGATCATCATTCAACTCAAGGGCGGCCAAGAAACATTCCTGCACACTGGACCCTTAGTGTATAGGGGAAAGGCCTGAAAGGGTATAGGGGCAACACTTCTCCCCAAAGGATGGAGAGGGAGGTAGGAAGATGGAGATTTACAGTACATACATATGTACATACATGCATGCAAGTATACGTGAGACTGTGTATCAAAATCAGGTGCCCAGAGCAGGAAACTGGCCAACTTACAAGGGCCAAAAATATTTTTTAAAAGGTAGAAGAGAGGAGGCAGGACAAGGTTTGTATGTTGGTTTTAATTAGCTTAAGCAAAGAGGTTCCAATCCAGATCCACTGTAGCAAACATTCAGGCTTTGATTTGATGGGCATCACAATATTGGGAGCACAAGACATTCCCTACAAGCTGCTGCAGTGACATGGTCTCCACCAAGCTAAAACAAAGAAATGAGGAGATAAAGAAAGGGCAGCAATGTGGTCATCAGCCTTAGCCCCTGAGAAATGTGCGGCACCAAATGAGCAGCTGGCAAAGCATCACCTTTGCTCTTGTGGTGAGAGAGGGGACGTGGAGGGTCCCTGGGCAGAGAAGGGAGCTGGGTGCACGGGCAGGAGGAACGTGCCAGCGCTGGGGCTGCATGGGAGATGGCAGGGCAGGCGGCTGCACGAGGCCATGGGTGGGAGGCTCCATCGTCCATGGGATGGTAATTAGCACAGTGGGTTTTCTTATAATTGGGATCATTTGTTCTCCCATTTTTTCTCCTGCGAACTGATTTCATGCCAAAGGGAAGCTGTGTGACTCACACCTTGCCATGCCAATTAGCTGATAAACATCAAATGTAAACAAAGATGGCCTAATTAAGACTAGTTGCCCAACCTCTACATGCATCTTGTCAAAATCCCACCAGCCTTTCCCATCCAGACTTATTTTCTTGTTTGCTGGGACTAAATTAGCAGCTTTGCACAAGAACCACTTATCTTTGAGAGAAGCTTAGAGCAGGTAATGAGGAAAATTGGGAGCTGGCTGCGGGAGCAGTGTCACACTCTCCGTCTCAGCAGGGACAGACAGAGCAAGTTCCACCTCTGAGCCCCACACCGGGACTGAAGACAGGGATTTGTCCACCACAGGGTAGTGCTGAGGGCTGGTGTCTGACCTCATAGCCACATCTTGGGGTATTCACTCAATTTGTCTTCCTGAGTGCTACTGTCTGTACACAAAATCTGTAATATGTGTGTGTCCTGCCGCTCTCACCTGCTGTGAAAATTCATCAGTCAGAGCCCATCACTTACCGTGGGCCAGTCCCCCTGGCTCACAGCCTGGGGAGTTATTTGCACTTTGGAGAGGAGGTGTACGACAGCGACACATCTGAGCAGCAGCGTTTCACACCCACTTCACACTGGAGTGAAGGATCACACAGGTGAGCTGTGGCAGAGAAACAAGCCCGTGGAGGAAATTTTATTCCAGGAGGTATCCTAACAAAATCCATAGGATAGATTCATGGCAGTATATTAAAAAAGAAGGCCAGGAAGGGATCTCAGTGGGTCATCTTCCCCATCGCTTTGACCCTAGGCAAGATCACCTGGGTCCGTGAGGCTCCCATGGCTCACCCCAGCAGCCTTGGCCTTACTGTCAGGGAAGACTTGATTTAGGTTTTAATTAAATGTCTTTGATGCAAACTAAGCCCATTTGCTCCTGTCCTGTTCAGGATGAACACAGAAACCAAGACTTCTCTTCCCATTTGTGATCACCTTTAATATACTTGAAGGTCATTATAAACTCTTCCTTCCCAGCACCTTTTCCTCTTTAGCTCAGAAACGCTAGGTCATTCATCTGTTCCTCCTAAGTCATATTTTTTCAGGTCTTTCATCATTTTCACTTCTCATTTCTGAAGTCTCTCCAGGCACCTCTGTTGCTTCTGAAGCACAGCATCCAAATTGGAGCATGGCATCTACCTGGCTGTGCTTGCAACACTCTCATCCTTCTGGTCCTCTTTGCTTTGAGTCATCTGAGGCTGTAATTAGGTGATATCAATTCCACTATCCAAGTCAGGAATGACAATTTAGCACTGGCTGGTTGCAAGGCTGACTGTCCTTGAGCCCACCTCACCACCAGTCCCAACTGGCACTGAATCAGCTACTACTGTCTTTCTGCCGCTCTGGTTTTGCAGCATCTCTTATGTTAGTTTTGTCTGAACCATGTTGCACAACATTGCTCAAGAAAAGGTCATGTGAAGTGCTACCTTCCTAAAGTGAGAGAAAATTGGAGGCAGGGGCACATCCACCACTTCTCTCCACATGACAGGACTTCCCCCGTTGTAGAAAATAACTGGAGTGACTTAACATAGTTTGTTCTTGACAAATCCCCATCGGTAGCTACCCCACTGGGTGTTTACAAATAGTTGTATGATTATTTGCTCCAGCACTTTCCTGAGGTTGAAACTGGGTTGCCATGTCTAAAACTCAGTAGTGCCTTCCAGTGTAAAGGGCTTCTACAAGCCCTTGGTGAAACTGCTAATGGCTCTGAGCCCATTTCAGACCCTTTGGTAACCATCCCAGGCATCTGGGGAATAACTTCTCGCACCATGTCAATGAGAGTGATACTTCCCTGCTTCCCACAAAGATTACAGGAAATAACTTTGAGAAGTTACCTGTTCTGGTTTAGTCTGGTTGAACTGGTGTCTTGTTCACCCACATGTGAGAAAGGGACCTACTTTTCTGAGAGGAGGTAGCAATCAGTTATGCCTCATGCTCACCATTGGGTATCCATCTTTCTTGCTACCAGTTATGCAGTTTGTGTCAGTGTCTTTGTAAATGACAAGGTTCATTGGAAGGAAAGATGAAGGAAAGCAAGAAAAGCAGACATAGTGGAATTGCAAAAGATGGCCAGTCACAGCCAGTGACAGCAACATTTCCTTCCTGGACCCCTGAGAATGGAAAGTGTATCTTTTCACACAACAAATAAATGCAATTCTGATGTCATTTATTAATAGAACCTTACAGCCAAAATCTCAGATCTTTGAAATTTTCTGTCTTGCAAGTTACCTGAATTCTGGGCACTGCTTTCCAGTAAGGGCAGGAAGGACACATCAGTACCTGGCTGGAGGAGTAACCAAAGAAGCTTCATACCAAACTGCTGTTGTCCCAGTCATTGTAAATGTACAAAAATCAAGTACAGAAATACAGTTTGTGGGTGTACCCACAGGTCACATCAGCATGTGTACTTACAGTACAGAAGTGAAGATATGAAGCTACCTCAACTGTTGTAATGGATAAAATATCTAATGTGTAGTAGTAGAAAAACAATTTCACAGCTGTTCGATAGTCTGCTGGGGTCCTGGGAAAGACAGTTTGCAATAACACATAAAGCAGGCCCTTGGTGGTGGTGTCAGCAGGAAGTTTTTATATTTCACGAACTTACTATTGTCTAAAAATATTTTATAAAGAATTTACCAGATAATCAGCAAAATAGCATCATTATGCCAGATGACAAAGCATTTTGCGTGTATGAGTTTCTGCACTGGCAGAGCTCAAAACAACATGTAGCCTCATAACTTTTTAAATTCCAGTCAGATCCTGCACGCTCTCCCCATCAGCCTCCAGCTGACTCATCCTTTTCAGAATATTTCTTTTCATTACAGTGTCTGTAGGCTGCACATCCCAGAGCCAGATCAAGCTGGTACTAGCCAGTGCGGTGTACCAGCATTTCTCCATGGTGGTCTCATCAGCTTCTGCTGAATTTCAGCTTTCACTGAAAAAAAAAAAAAAAAAAAAAAGAAAAAGACAAAAAAACACAAACAAACAAACAAAAAACAACAACAAACAAGTTCTGTAGGAACAAGGAGCAATCTTTGTGACTGTGGCCCCATGGAGGGCTGCTTCACCGACATGGTAGGGAAACAAGGAGAAAGTGTGATTGAACCACAGAGAGGTCCTGCAGCATGTCCTGTTGTCAGCATCACCTGTGGGAGCTGCAGGTGTCTCGCCATCCCCACTTGCATGATTAGGGCACATGGCCATGGAGGGGCCATGTGCAGATAACCCGTACACTTTCCAAATCAGGCTGCTGCAAGAGTGAAGCAACCTGGTGCAAACCCCACACTGTGGTCCCGTGACAGAGGGATCCCCTTGGGCACATTGCTGCCCATTTCTCTGAGGCTGCTGCCCCTGCCTGCCCAGCACAGCCTCTCCACACCAAGCAGACCTCTCTCTGCCTGAGAACCAAAGGGAAGACAAAGCTCATCAGCCAGAAAAGCACCACGTAAGTAGAAATGGAAGTTTTCCAGTTCCTAAAGAGCTACCAGTGAGCATTTTCAAAGTAGCATTAAAGAACACTTTGAAGTACAGCCCATGAGTTAACGATAATGTATCTGGGGGATAAATCTGTATCTTGTTCCAAAGAAACAAACTAAGCTTCATTTTACTAAATATAGACATGTAAGGTATGGTAAAATTCATCAAAACTCTCAATCATATCTCCCAAAGAGATGTATTGTGACAGGAAACCAGCAACCCCATGAAAATAAGAGCTCGGTATTCCAGTACTTACATGCACGAGTTACCTCTGTAGTGTAAGCAAAGCAACTGGATCAAACACTTGTAGGATTACACCCCTCAGACTGGCAGCTTACACCAGGTCACTTGGCAGGATTTTTCCCACTGGGCAGTGGTTCACCCTCCAGCCAGGCTGTCGGCATCTCCTCCATGCCAATGGTGAGTCTGCAGAGCTTAGCTTTTCCGCCATCAGAGATCAAGTAAAAAAGGAACATTAAAAAAAAAGCTTTATTGATTCAGTTATATGAAATGATCCCCTTTGCAGCACGGTTTACACTAAGCCTCCAAATCTGACATCTCTTTGAAAGCCCTCTTAATATATCCAATTATAGATTTTCAGCAACTTTGTGGAATGTCGGCTTTCCCGGCGACTGACCCCGGAAAACACCATTGAAATCAGGAGGGATTTTGCTATTGAGCTCAGTGGGGGAGGATCAGGTCCTACATAATTTTATTGTCAGCAATGATGACCTCTCTTCACAAATGAAGAATACTCATCCTGAACCATGGCCTTCGAAACGTAAACCATTTATTTTTATAGCTGGATCCTTCCCCGAGTGGGATATTTTGTGCATGGTTAACTTATCCCAGGGCTTTAAATGCTTGCCAAGTGGCTTTAATAGCAGGATGTTGTTTAAAAAGATTGGGAAGGATTGTGGGCAGTAATAGAGATAATTGCCAAGGAGAGATAAATGAATCTTCAATCTCAAACCAACTTGGCTTTATCACTGGGTCAGGAGGGAAGATCCATAAAAATCCCCTGTCTAAGACTAAATGCGTAATGATAGTTTGGGATTTAGAGAAGTTGGCAGCTGTCGAGATTTTTTTGATAAAAACATCTTTTGAGGCTTAATACAGGTTTGCAATTCCATATAAAGGCATGAAAGCCCCTTTTCACTCCAGGGATTTGGCATCACGGAGTAAAAAAGCTGGAGGTGAATTTCTGGGAGAGGAGCAGGCAGCACGTGACATCTTGAACTGTCTTGTGGGCTGCACCAGGATAATGAAACCGTGTGAAGGAGCTGGGTGCAGAACCAAACAGGTAAGGAGTGTTTTGCAGGACACAGGGTACCTCAGACACCCCTTAACCGCCCCTTGATTACCCCTTGGTCACCCCTCAGCTGCCCCTTGGCCCCCAGAGCAGCTCAGAGAGGCAGCATATGCCAAATCCAAAGCTTTCCTTCGCAAGTAGCAGAGAGATCGTTTCCAGAACATATCAAGCATATTTATTTATTCATTCACCAGGGAGGGGAGGAGGTCAAAAGCCAATCATTTTAATGAGAACTTATCTTAACATGCAGAATAAGACACTACATGACACAGCGACTTTTCAGGTCAACCTTTTTAAAAATTAGTTGCCAAATAAAGACTGCTGAAAAATACAACAACAACAAAAAGACTGACTTCAGATAGGTGTCCCCTGCTAGGATTTGGGGGATTCGAGTAGAGTTTCAGCTTTTCTCCCTTTGTGAGATCCTCTTTTTCCTTGCCTGCTGTCAGACAGCACCCTGGGCAGCAGGATTCTTGCTGCTTTCTGCAGTCCCAGCTACACGGGGTAACTTCTGCAAACACTTACAGGGCTTTTAAAAGAGTGGGAAAAGGCATTTAAGAGAGAGACGACATTTTTCAGCAAAGGCCTTACCCAGCTGGGAGTGGGAGGGACTTCTGGGATGCAATCAGTGAATGTGGAGCACTCACAGGACTCCCATGAGAGTGACAAAGACATTTTAGTGAATTATAACTTATTTTTCAGCAAAGACCTTTTCCAGCTCAGGGTGGGATTTACCCCCTTATCTCCTTACCGGGCTACTTTTCTCCTTTCTAGACCCTATATTCTCAGCCATGGGAAATAACATAGAGGAAACCCAGAAGCACTGTACAGGGAGAGGCCTGACAAAATAGTTTCTCTCTTTATGATCTGAAAAGGAAACCATGACCCTTTTTTCTGAAAGCAATAGTAAAAAAGGCAGAGCAACATGACATAAGCAATACAAACCAGGCCACCTTTGGTCTGAGTCACTCTTTCAAATGTGCCAGCTACCTTCTGTGTTTGCAATTGCCCCCAAGAGACTGTCGAAAAGCCACAAAGGAGGTGTGTGGTTTGGCACATATAATATAACAATGTAATTATAATAATAATAATCATCATCATCATCACAAAAAAAAAACACAAACAAAAAAAAAAAAAAAAAAAAAAAAAAAAAAACTAAAAAAAAAAAAAAAAAAAAAAAACAACAACAACAACAAACACAAAACACCAAACAAAACCAAACAAACAAACAAAAAAGCTTGTACAAAGACTTAGTAGAATGCTACGTCATTAAGAGGTCTCTCTTGTCTGGTTAGTTGGGACTTTGCACTATTTTTTTCTTTAAAAAAATCAAGGAGACAGAGATAAAACCCTGAGATTCCTCCTCCTCCCCAACAAACCTAACTGAAACCAGAGCTATCAATTCAACACAAATCCCTTTTACCTCAAGCTTTTTCCTCCATCCTTTCCATCTACTTCTGTGTTCATAGCACTTACCCTGTATGTGCTCTACACAGACAGTGTAGACTCAAGCAATACCTTACCAAGAATCTGTTTTCCTTAAGAACATTAACCTATGTATCAGGAATCACAATTTCACTCTCATACTGACCAGCAGAAAGAATGTCTTGATTGGGAAACAAACCGACTACACCCATATAGTAATCTTTTGTCTTCAAGTGAGTATTCCAAAGAAAGCCACACCCTCCTAACAATGGATCTGAGAGAAAATTAACTGCTTCCAAGATCACCTATATCCTCTATAACTTCAAAAGTAGTAACAATAATCAGTCCTTCATTCACAAACATTGATAAATAAACCTCAATAGTCTTTGCTATTTAAATGATGAAACAAACACCTACAACAGCAGAATTATTGCTGTGGAAAAATGCTTGTGAGATTCTGAACATTTCACACAAGGCCTCAGCAATGAACTCTGCAGCTTGTAAGAAAGCATACACCATGTAAACTTGACACCTTTTTTAAGTCAAACCTAAACATTCGGTTTCATCTAAATACGTTTTATTTATTCTTTCCATTGCATCCAGAGTAGGAAATTTCACTTTTTTTTTTTTTTTTTTTTTTTACATTCAACACTATTACTATTGTCTCAGGCAGCTAAATTGAAGTAGTGCTACACTCAGTTCAATGAAGAGGTCAATGTGCCTCAGTTGCCTGGAGACTGATGGTTGCTACAGCAGCACCAGATAAGCCAAGCTAACTAAGCTACAGCTTGAAGGCAGAAAACATTTATTGCTAGACTGAAACACTGATGCAGTTGTCTCAGCATGCAGCACTGCACAAAATCATGCAACTGCCTTTCAGACTACCCATATATTGCCTAAGTCTACCCAAAAACAACCTTACTGAAGTAAAAGGAAAAAAAAACAAAAATTAAAGATTTTAATTGGGCTAAATACAAGATTACTTGCAACTATGGTTCCTTTGTTCTTCTAGTTGAGTCACATGTTAGAAGGAATTTTCCCTCTGGCTGTAAATTCTTCCTCCTTGCTACTCTCCTCCACCCCCACGACAAAAATCCCCCTTAGCTTGAATGAGAAGAAAATTAGATTTTTACCCGTTTTGCCTAGAAGTAACAGGGAATTAAAACAGCTTTTAAGTGACAAACAAGAAAATTTAGATGGAAAAACCTTTACTAGCATAGTTTTTTTACATTTTTAATTTTGCAAGACTCGTAAATTTAAGTGTCTGTGACACAAATGCAGTTTAGTGGTTTTAGAAGGAAAGTCACTATTTTGCATTGACATCTTAAACCACAATACCAAATCCTACTCTGCCTGTGACATGCAGCAACATACACTATTCAGAATGTTTTCTTTGTGTTCTGGATATGCTGGCTTTTCCTTTTACATCTTTTTCTTAAATTATGAGAACAGAGTAATTTCAGCACCCAAACAGTCTGTGATTCATGTTAATAGTTTACCTTTGACCCAGTGGGTAGGAACCTCTTTTGAAAGATCTTATCATCAAGAGGTATTTTGATAATCACATAAAATATGTTAATTGGTTTTCATGTATCCACCATTTCTATTGATTACAGAATTTTAGTACCACACTAAGAATACAATTTCCTTTTTCTAGAAGAATGCTGCTTAAACTAAGCCGTATCATGATCTTCAGATGTTTTATTATTCTCTATTTAAATACCACTCATATTAAAGGCAATACAAACTCTCTTTAGAAAGACAAATGCAAAACCTACAACCAAACTGACCACAAACTTATAAAACCTGCTACTTTTACCCTGGATCTTCAAAACAAAACAAAACAAGAAAACTGACACCATACATTGTATGGCAATGTATAAACCAAACAACAACAAAAAAATGCTAAGACAACTCTCAAAACATACCGTTTATCTGCAGGAAAGATCACTTAACTCTAGATTACATCGAATGAATTAGCATCAGCAAAAGGAAAAGATTGGTATGACCTGATGTCATGATCAGCAGAGGAAGCATATTTTTGGAGAAATTTACCAATACATCAACATATTGTCCTTCACGCTGTCTAGTCTTTACATAAATGACTGACTTCTAAGGTGTGAGAGGTTTCATCACAAGGCAGCTACCAGTTACTAGCTTTGCAGATAAGCAGTAGAAATCTATACTGTCTGCACTCTGGACATTGTAAAAGCTATCCTGGCAGTCAACATGTCAACTATTTCTATATTAAGACACAGACTTGAGGAAGTGGCCTGAAAAAAATGTAAAAAGAGCATAAGGGTCTTCCTAAGTTATGGAAATCACATCTGGTTACATGTCTAATGTAATTCATCATCATTAGGGTAAATTCCTTTCCATTGCAAGAAGAGATTATTGTTTAAATAAGTTTACTGAAATAATTTCAAAGGCTCTAGTTTTAGGTCTTAAGATGCTCTGATCCAGAGGTGTCTTCAAGAGCATTACACTAAATTCTTAACTTCAGCTATTGTAGATGGTTGTGATGTAAGCTCACTTAAGCAGCCAACCATCTAGTGTCAGGTTACTTGATGTCTGAAGTTGTCACATCCCAATGTCCTAGAACTAAGGTCAATTTGTTGTCTTTTTGTGAATTCATTCTCGTCCCCAGATAAAAGTTCATTAAACACTGTCAGCTAATAAACCTGACATTTTCTAGAGTATCCACAAAGAGGGTGGCCCAGAAACTTCCCTTAAATGGATTTGTTTTCATCTGCCCAGCTCTAGGAAACTTCAGATGCTTAACCTGAAACTTTCCTCCCTTCCTCGTGTTTATTTTGAGCTGAACATTTAAAAGAAATAATTTAAAAAAAAAAAAAAAAAAAAAAAAAAAGGGGACGTCAGGAAACAAGGAATGTTGGTCTTAGCAGGAATGGGAAACAGAAGCATACTGAAACACCTTCTTTTGCCATACTTAGA
>JANHGN010022642.1:0-10812 GCA_024605025.1 Megaceryle maxima | reverse complement strand
GTCATTAAAATAAATCTCTGTTTCTACTCTAAGCGAGCATGCCGGGGGGATGCTGACAGTCGCAGCAGAAGGTCTTGGCCAGGTTTGGTGAGGTGGTGATGTGAAGGGAGCATTTGGGCTCAGTGCCGATCAGTAAATCTTGTTTGTAAGAATGGACGTACAGAAAAAAAGCCTGTCCAGCTCTATCTAGAGTTTGCATGTGTAGTGTTCTCCCTTTGACATACTTGCCCCACAGCAGATTATATACAGGTAAATGTGTCCTTGTAGCAAAAAGAGATTTTCTTTCCAAGGGACCCAGAAAGTTGAGGGACTGTGTCTATAGGTGTGTGTGTACACACACACACAGAGTCCTCCAAACATAGGCACTTACACAATAGTTTATATAACTGAACTACAGTGCAATGAAAAGGTCTACAAGAAAAGGTCTGCAACTCCCTGGCTAAGGACAACAGTAATTTGATTTAAAAAAAAAAAAAAAAGGGGAAAATTTCCTAAATCAACTTCTCAAACTTCTCCATGTTAAACTAATCAGAAAAAGAAAAAAAAATGTATAAAGAATTGTCCAGATTTCAGTTAATCTTTAAGACCTAATACATACCCAGATGAGGTATTGGGTATTACACTGAAAAGCTATATAATATATATACCCTGGAATTACTAGGAATTCCTACAAATACCCTGGATCTTCTCCCCAGGGACTATTTCTGTCACTCCAAACACCACAGCAGCTTCAAGCTTTCCCTACTTACTCTAAGATGAATATATCAATATATATTCTTTCTTTACCCAAATTGTAATCTATTCCCAAACCTAACTGGAAAGAGCATGCTGTCAGAGGTGCAGAGTGGGCAGTTTTCCAGTCTCCATGTAAAGCCTGCAGTATCTGACACCCTTCAGATGAAGCTGCTACCACTGAGTAAGATATACCCCAAACACAATGCCTAACACAAGCATCTAACAGGGCATGAACTCCAAAATATTACACCTTAAAAACATTGCATCACTGTGCCCAGGAAAGTAATTGTCAGTGCTTTTTGGAAGTGTTAAATTTGCTTTGTTCTGCTTGGAGAGAGCATTTTCTCACCCTTTGTTTGCTGTAATGATGTGTTATTGAGACAATCTGTCTTTAAAACTGGAGAAAAATTTCAATATTCTATCTACAGGAGTGTTTAAAAACATGGCTTCACAAAGTGCATGGCAGCCTTACAGAAGGATATTCTGGTCACTTTCACTGACCTGCAGAGCTAGGTGTTGCCACTGTGAATCACATAGGTGTCCCCAACTCATGATCCTCTACAGACAACATCAGCTCAGAGAAACTCCAAGGAATAGGCTCATCTATGCCAAAAAAAGGCTGCTATTATTGCATCTACTCTACACCTCTGAAACTGCTAGTTTATGCAACATCATTACTGCATGAGATACGATTCACACGTGAATAGCTATCATGGCTGTGAGATACTCTCTGTTCAGGACACAGACTCCTCCTCCACATACTTTGTTTTCTGTCTGCTTCAAATCCCTACCCAACATACCAGGCAGACCCACAAAATTTATATATAAAACTGTATAATCTCCACAATAAATAGCTATATTCTATATTGTATCTGATGTAAAAGCACTACTGCAATTTGGGGTAAAAGTTTTTTTGTTTTGGTTTGGTTTTTTATATGCAAAAACACATGAAAAGTTTCAATATAGATAAGCAGTATGAGCTTTTCAGGAGGATCTATAATCTTATATTGACCGGTTGCATTATATACATAGGTTTTCCTGGATAGCATATGTATTTTTCACAGTAACATAATTTTTAAACCTGAAATTATTCAGCATTTCTGATATGGAATTTTGTCATCAGGGTCACTTTCAGAAAGCAGGAAATTATAGCAAAACACAGGGCTAAAATTTGAACAAATAGAGGAGTGTTACATTCATTCATTTTAAAACAAAGTGAGAATCTAGGAGCTGTGATGTATTGCACATTGTATCCGTGTAACCATACCTACTGACACTTGGCAATCATAAATTACAGTACTACTGGAAACCCAGAGCCAGCTGATTAAGAGGCATTTGAAGACATCTGTCAAAATAACTACCTTCCTGACACGAGGGCCCTGAGAAGCCAAGAGGAGATGTTCCTGCTTCTCCACCACATACAGAATGAAATCCAGAAATTCATAAGAAAATGGCTTAGATGCTCACAGGGGCTAGCGCTCTTCAGAAGGCAAAAAATGTAACACTATTAACAGAGGGTGTGTGAAAGTGTGAATGTAGATCCGAGGTCAGGTGCAAGGGCTGTGCATGTGCGTTAATCTGTCTTTGGTTTGTGTTGTGGTGTCTTTTGGGGCTGAAAGCAGCTGGGTCAGGTCCCATCATGCTCAGCTAAGCAGAGGCATGATGGAAATCGAGCCTGAGCCAGGATGGGCAGAGCATCACCATTTGTGTCTACATGAGTGAGGGGGAAACCAGAGACATGACGTGACCCTGTGTGCATTTAGTCTGAGCACTCAGGGTGCCCGTGCACTGCTCCCTCAGTCAGAAAGGTCTCAAGGGTGCAGGTGCAAGCAGTTGCAAGCAAAAAGGGGGAACTCCAAGCAGCCTCTCCCCCAAAGCCTCCTGTGTCCAATTTCACCTTTGAGAGATGACAAAGGCATCACAGACTGTGTTGCAGCTTGAAGGGGAGACAGCCTCACCCCCCATGTCAAGGCGCTGGCCGGATTTTTGTTGTGCTTTTCCCACAGAGACAGAGTTGGGTAGAGGGGAAGACAAAACATCCCAACTTAATTTCTTTTTAATGGTCTGATGGAGCGTCTGACATGTGAATCCTCACTGTCCCTGCTCTCCAGCTTGACTTCAATGACTGCTTTTAACAGCCTCCCCCAGACAGGGAAATTCTGCTACCTTGCCCAAACCTGCTCAAATACTTTGAGCTCCCAGTTATACATTTAGCACAGGATTTTGGCAAAACGTAAGAAAGGCACATACTTTGAACTGGAGGTAGACTTGAAAAGAGCTTCTTGATCATCAATGATGTCTTTATCCACTGAACCAGAAGTGGGTTTTGTATACCCTTACGCCCATAATTTCTTGATCTCCTCACGATGTGCCAGCCAGCCCCTGTGAACCAGGTCATTTTAAATGAGTTCATATGCCTGTATTCCTGCAGCTCTGCAATATGCATTATAAGTAGTTTATCTGGAGCCATCAGTGACCACAGATTAGTAGGGCGATATTCCCTCTGGAAATCTTTGAGTCTGCACTGCCTTCCCTCATCACAGAGGCTATCTGGTCTGCATTGCTTTGCATCCACTCACCAACAGGGCTTTACATTAACTCCACTTGGGGTTTTGGAGTTTTGCCTCTGAGCAGTTCATGGTAAAACCAAGATGTTCTTTTCCAGCGCCTGGCAGGGAAGGGGAGCCCTGCCGCAGCAGTCAGGTGCCCTAATGTCCCAAGGCTGGGGCTGGCTGCCAAGCAGGGTGGGCTCCAGCCAAGCGCACCCAATGCAGGGTCTTTGCTCCCTGTGACTTCTGCCCAATGCCTAAGTCCTAACTGGGAATTAAAAGCTTGTCCCCTTCTAGTCTTCAGGGGTAAATTTCAGAGGCTCCAACGCTTGGTAATTAACAAGTTCTGTCTTTGCTTTTGCACTAGCTGTGGTATTTTTAAAGCTTTTTATTAAAAATTAATTTCTTTATTTTGTTGGAGACCCATCTCTCGGTCACGTGGCTCCCTGTCATGTTTCTATCCTTCCTACTCATATTCGAGTTATGCCATCAAGCTAATATATTGTGACTGCTCTTCTCTCTTGTGACAAAGCCTTGCAGCTGCCTCCAAATCAATAGATGTCAAAGAAATATGAAAACAATCATGACAGAGAACTTAAATCCTGGCTAGAGTCTGCATAATAAAAAATGTGCTTCTGTTCTCAAGGCAGCGGATTAATTTATCCTAAAGTTTAGTCAAATTTTATTCCAGTACCTTTTTCCCAGCAGATAGAGCTACATCTGTTGGGTTTGTAATGTAATTTGTAATTACTGCCCTTCATGTGGTCCAATGCCTTGAACCATCTTTAATTAAAAGCATAATTAAGGGAAGATCTAAAGGAAGACAATTACCAGATGGTCTTTTTTTTAGAAACAGTTAGTTGCACTAAGGATGTATCCTGGTCCATTTCTGACTTGGATTAAAAGGCAAGCTGCCTCCCACACAATCTGTGAGGCGAGATGCCGAAAAGGGGCTTGGGCATCCCAGGCAGTGCCATGACCAATAACTGTGAGAGCAGCCAGGGGGGACCAGGAGGACCTTGGAGCAGAGGGTCACACTGGCTCCATCACATTTCACAGGGCAGGTGAGCCCTGCTGTCCTCTTCCAGCCCAAAGCTCCGGCAAAAAACACCTCAGCCAACCCCTTCCATCATTGGGGACACACAACAGCTTCTAGGAAACATTTTCCTGGTGAAAACAGTAAATAATAATAATAGTAATAAATAATGATAGTGATAGTGAAAATAATAAAAGTAATAACAATAATAATAATAAAGGAGGAACTGAGCCCCTGAACAGCTTCCAAAAAATTAATTATCACTGCTGCCCCAGGTGGGACAGACCCTCATGGGGAGGACCATGCCTGCCCAGCCCTTGCTCATCCCGTTCTGAGCAGAAGTTTTGATTAATCCCCCTCTGGTTGCAGGAGGGGGGAGATTAACCAAATCCTCCGCTTCAGGCTGTGGGGCAGGGGCATCTCCTCCACCACCTGGCTGCAGTAGCTGCCCCGGTTAGTTTTGGAGTCCCTTCTTGCCTCTTGGGGTACTCTCAGAAAAGACTCTATCCCTCACCTGGAAGTTTCAGAGAAGATCATTACTAAAGGAGAAAGGGCAGTAGGGGATGGAAAATAACCTCGAAAATATGAATAATGCAATGAAGTCCCGAATTACGTGTAAGCACAAATTTTCGAGGGTAATATGGGGGAAAAAAAAAAAAAAAAAGAGAAAAAGAAAGAAAAGGGAAACCTCTAGCAGTGGTGTAATGTAATTTTTTTTTTTTTCTGTATTACTAAGATTTCATTATTTGACTGTTCCTACTCAAAGTAAAACAGCAATGAATTGTAATCATTTCAATTATCTTCAAGATAGTTTCTTTAGGACACAAGTTGTCAAAGATAAAAAAGTACATTCTTGCTGCTCCATGGGTCCATTTTCCAGACGGTTTGTCGTTCTTGCTGCATGATTTAGTCGGGGCTTTCTAGCATGCTCCGGCTCTCCCACACGCCCTCCGCGGGGGCGCGGACCCGCTCCCTCCCCACGGAGACCGACCGCGCAAGGCTCCGCGCCCGCGAAGCCGACGGGTCTGACCCTGCCCTAGCGTCCGCTTCTCCTTTATCCCCTTTAATTAACTTCGCACAGGAGGGTTTTGTTTGGGTGGGTGGGTTTACCTTTTTTTTTTTTTTTCCTCTTATTTTTGCGGGTCTCCTCCTCTCGCTCTCCCGCTGCCTTGAATATTTCCTGGCCCATTACTCTGATAAAGAAATAAATGCCGGGCGGGCGGCCCCGCACTTGCCTGGCCGTGGGGCACCTGAGGCAGGATCCGTCCCCAAACCCACCGCCCTAGAAATACTGTTTTCCCCCTGCTGATATTGGTTGATTTGCAAGTGAGAGCTCCTCTTCACCGAGAAGGCGGTTAGGTCTCTTTAAGCGCAAACCAAATAACATTTAAATGCCTTTTTACTGCCGAGGCATTATTTATTTAAGTGGCCGTCGGAAATCATAGCAACGCGGGTCCCTGTTCCTCCCGGAATATTGTCCTTGCCATTTTATTAGTGCGACTAGTTTAAAAGAGGCTCTTTCCGAATAAAAGAGCGCGTTCCTCTCCTTTATTCCTATCTAGGGAGTCCCAGGCCTTTAGTACATTAAAAAAGGTTCAAAAGGACAATTCGCCATCCACAGATATTATATTTGTGAAATGTCCTTTTGTCGAAGCTTTTAACACCTTCTTATAACGAATCATTTGTTCTTTTCTTTTTAATTTTGATAGACAATTAGCCATCAAATATACACCAGTTGACTGTAACCGAGCATTAAACTAGGCTTTATTTAACGCTAATTTAGCATAGCTGCTTTGTTTAACTTTGCCATACAAGAACCAGGTTTTGTAGCAAAAAATAGGTGTAATTTTATGGGGGGCTTCATTTCTTTTGGCCCTCTACACAGCAAGCCCTCTCCTCATTGTAACCCATTCTGCTGGGCAGAAACACCATTTCGGAGTGCCTAGCACCTGGAGTCTGGAAAAAATTAGCATTGATATAGATTTAGTTGAAATGTAATCTCTTAAATCTGTCCAAGATTCGGGGAGATAATTACACTTTCACTGAATTGCCAGGGGTCAGCGTCTCTGTGGACCTGAGGAGTTGATTTACTAACAATAGTGTTACATAAAAAATGGTGTTTGAGATTATAATGTTAATAGATGCAGTCACTGGGGAAAGCAGGCAGGCTACAACTAATTCGATGGAACTTGGTTTTTGCTTTACAAGGATTCAAATCACTTGCAGCATTTAATTTAGAGGAATGAGTTTGGCAGTAATTACAGCAAATGGAAAGGTCGCCTTGGAATTTTTTTTTTTTTTTTTTTTTTTTCCCAAGTTGGGATTCGGGGTTTTGAGGGGAGGGTCCTTTATCTCTGCCCCCAGCGATGGCCAGGAGAGCCGCCTTGCTGCAGCCCTGCGCTTTTATCACTCATCACCTCGGACCCAGCAGAAATCGACTCAGACAAAAGAAACGGGGATGAAAAAATATTTGTATAAGTGCTGGAGTTGCCCCTCGAGTGGAACCCGACAGTTTTTAAGGAAGAGTCGGGATTTCTTTACCCTCCCTGAGGATGCTGGCCGGGCCGGGCCCGGTCAGGTCACCATCTCCTCAGGCAAAGCGCACCACATCCTAGGTAAAAATTCTCGCCTGTTTTGTTGGCATTTTGGGGAGTTTAGGGCAGGTGACTCTGGTCCGAGCCTCCCAACGTTCCAGAAAAGGCAGAGCTCACCCAGAAAGGACGTGGCGGGCACCAAATGACCCAAATCTGGACACCGACCCACCGCGCCGGCCCTAGCCCCCGGTGGGGCACGCCGCCTGTTTGGGCACGCTGGAAACCCCAGCCCAAACCCAAGTCCTCGCGCGACGATTGTGTGTGTGTGTGTCCGCAGGGGACACCACCCTTTTGATCAGGCCGTGGATTTTCCCCGCAGGGACACCCGGGACGGGCTGGGGAGAGCCCGGTCACGAGTGGCTGTGGGGAGCCGAGAGATGGGGCCGTCCTTAGGGGAGCAGGACACACCGGTCCCAACTCCGGCCTTGGTCCCGCCAGGGGGTCCTGAGGGGCTTTCCCCCTCCGCATTCCGCAGGGGTCCCTGCAGACCCGGCGGGCACCGGAGGCAGAGAGACCAGACCAACGAGGCTCGTTGCCGGAAGCCTGGAGCTGGCCGCGCTACGCGGGTGCGGCCGGGCGCGGAGGAACGCGGTAACCCGCCTGCACCGCATTCATCCCGCCGCGAATTGCTGCCGGGAACCATAAATCCAAATTAATTACCTACGGGACACACCGCCGCCGACCGCCTTTTGCTACTCGGGCTGAGCGGACGGTGATTTATCACCGGGGTGCTCGGCGCACTGCGAGGTGATGCGCTACCTGCGCCGGACCTCCCCCGTCCGCGCCCCTCCGTTCCCCTCCGCACCCCTCCGCACTGCGGCCGGGCGGCAGGCGCGGACAAAGGCGGGCGGGAGCGGCCCCCTTCGGCTTGTCCCACTGCCCGGCCCCGCTGCCCTGAGAGCCGTCCCCGGGGGCAGGGGTGGTGGGGCGGCTCCCGGGGTGGCTGCGGGTCGTTGTCCCCGGGGCCGCGGCTCCGGTGAGCGCTGGCAGCCGGAGCAAACGCCGGCGCCGCAGCCTCCCGCGGCCCCCCGACGCCCTCCGTCCCTGGCTGTTTATGTTTTAAGTCCACCCGATCTTATATGTAACAGCAATATATATGTTAATTGAAAACTTCTGAATTTAAAAAGGTTGTGACAAGTTATAATTTGTCTTGTCAATGTCTGGAATCCTTGTTTAGCTCTTTAGTTGTGTCTGCTGTTCGTGCCTGTCAGATAACAGCTTGCCTAACACGCTGCCTTCCTCTCTTATGGCACGGAAATGACAAATGTGCTGTTTTATCCATACAATTTATTTCATTATTGTTGCCAGCACGAAGCATCACAATCAATCATAAGGAAGTCCAGTTGGCAGGTGTCAATCTTGGTATGTTTTTGTACGTCTCAGTCTATATTTAATCCAATTACAAGGGTCACGGAGTAAGTGCAAATCCCCTTGTTACAACTCACATCTTATTCAAGATTTTAAGTAAAAAGTCAACTTGATCACATGGGCGCTTTGGGGGACCTCCGATACCTTTTGATATGTCGTGTCCCCCCCTCCCAAATTATGCAGAGATAGCGTTTTATTAAAGAGTTATCGCGGGTCGTTCGGGGTTTGGGGAATTTATTTTACTTCCCTGAGTGTTTGTGTGCAAATGAAGTATCTTGTTATTTTGCTAAAGAAGAGGGAGGCTTTAATGATGGGAGATCTTTCCGCTCATTGCCCTTTCAAATACAATTGTAGATCGAACTCAGCCTTGTCACGTTGAGGAAAAGTGAATTTCTAACATCCAGGACGTGCCTGTCGACTTTCAGCGAATTGCATCCAATCACCCCCAGGGAATTCAGCTAATGTCTCAGTCTAAACCGGGATGAGGGGAGAAAAACAAATCAAACATTGTCCGGAGTCACGCTTATTATGAAAATGTTTTAAAGGATAGAGAAGGGAAATAATTCCAGACAACCCAGAATAAAGTTTTAGACAAATTAATAGCATTAGGAGTCCTCGGAAAAAAAAAAAAAAAATAGAGAAAAGCCCAGATACAAAGTTAAGGTATAAAGAAATTATTTATAGCTGTACGTTTCTTTCCTTTTTTTTTTTTTTTTTTAGCAAGAGTTGTTTGTTTTGGTTTGTTTTAAAAACAAACACTCGGGGGGGGAGCAGACAAGGTTACGGCATTCAAAATAATAGTCTTATTATACAGTCAGCTACAGTGGGATTCTTCACGAGGGGAAATGATATCTTTCTGCTAAATTTCTGTCTTTAGGACGCTTCAGTTCACAGAAGTTTCTTGCAGCATCTTAAATTAAATCCCCCCAAACACACACTCCCGCACACTAATCCCGCTTGTTACAACAAGTTTCTAGCTCGCCAGGGTGCACAAACCGGGGTGCCCCGTGTCAGTCGGCTCAGCCCGCTCTTGGCGAATGCTCAGGAGAAGGCGAGGTGCAACCGTTTACCAGGTTGCAGGAGAGTTTCGCAGGCTGCCATCCACACAACAGGCGGGAAGCTCTCAGCCCTTTATATGGCAACTCATGGAAAGCCATTTCAATAATAACTCAGGTATTTTTTATTCGAAGAGATGGAGCTATTCAGTTTCTATCAAACTGAGAGAGGGCTGAACCGGCAGGATGAGAGGGGGAAAAAAAAAAAAAAAAAAAAAAAAAGCCAAAAACAAAACAAGAGCAAAATTACATTTCTACACCAAGGTTTAAACGCAATCCTGGGAGCAAAAGAGAAACGTTAGACAAGCAAAGAAACGTGTGGGGGGAAATAAAAAGAAAGTATTTAAAACTACATACCTTGCACAAGGGCAAAATATCCCAGCTAAAATGCTAGTCAAGTGCCTCTTTCCTTGAAAGCCAAAATCACGTTTCTATCGCAATATTTTTCCTGTTCTATAGAGTTTCCTTTGTTTTTTACCGTTTATTGTAGCTGGTCTTGGACCCTGCAGCCTGTGCAATGCCACAGTAAACAAATTGTTCTGATGTGCTTATTATTATTGCTCAAGTTCTGCTTGGATAGAGAATTAAAGCTCATTATTACAGTGTGTGTTGAGAATTGCTCAATCTATGTGAACACGGGGGTTTGGGGCATCCTCGGGAAGAAAAGAAAAAAAAAAAAAAACAACACAACTTCATATCATGGTGTAAATCAAATATGTATAATGCTTATAAATTTGTAACACGTTGCCATGCTCCTGCTCCTATCTCCTGCCCGTCACGGAGCGCCCGCACTGAGTCTAGGTCCTTTCCACGCCTGCGGGGCTCCGCTCCTCGCTGCGCCGCGGAGCTGCTTCCCTCCTCCGCGGCCCAGGTGAACGTCGCGGACCCAACGGTGACAGAAGACAGAAATAACGGGGACACACATAGACGGGGGAAGAGCTCTTTCGCCCTGTTTCCCCAGCACTGCTTCCTAACCGAGCCACCGGTCACCGTCGGGGTGCGGGCTCTCGGGAACTGTCCGCATGGCTGCGCGGCGTGGGGCGGCCCGCTGCGCGCCCGGCCCCCCAACTCTCCGCGGTGCGAGGGGTGAGACGGAGCCTGTGCAGGGGTACCTCTGCCGCGGAGCGTCCCGAACAAGCGCCCGGGATGGACAAGACCGACCCCGCCGCCCCCAGGGTCCCGCTGCCTCTGAGCGCAGCGTTTTACATCTTTCCCCCCACCCAGTTTTTAGTTTTAGTTTGTTTTTGTTTTTTTTTTTTTAGTCTCTGCGGCGATCTCACAGCCAAATACGGACTCTGCTCCCGGCGCTCCCCCACCTTCCTGCCACGCTTCCCATTCTCTCTCTCTCTCTTTTTTTTTTTTTTTTTTTTTTTTTTTTGTGGAGAAAAAAAAGCCAACAGAGCCCTTTTGGGCTTGGGGGGGGGCTTTTTGCCTTCCCCCCCCGGGGCCTGGCCCACGCGACGTGGCTTCATCCC
>JANHGN010022641.1:0-19164 GCA_024605025.1 Megaceryle maxima | reverse complement strand
GAATCTGTTGCTTTTTTTCAGTTGGTAACTCGTCTTTGGCAAAGTATATTGTTGTATATTTAGAAAACAATTACAATAAGGAAGTTTCTAGGAAAATAAGTTATAATCTAGTATATGCTTAGCATAAATTCGCAAATTCTGCTCATTTCTAGAAAGTCAGGCCAGTTTTCATCAGATTAATGACAAATAAAATTATGTAAAATATACTGCCACTCATCTTTGATTCTGCTTATGGAAGCAAGTGGCCTTTTTTCAGTGGGTTATGAGCACCTTCGTTGCCTGTTAAAAATTATTTTCTGCCTTTTAAAGACTGCAGTTTGAAAGCTGAGAATTTAAATCTCTCAAATTAAAACAAGCTGTAGTACATTAAACATCTTGCAGAAAAATGGAGTTTATATTCTTTGTTACTATGAAGCATTTAAATACTTAAGGATTCAACATATACTAGGAAAGTTTTAAAAAAATAATAAAATATTGCATTGCACAAATTTATCCTCACTGGCAGCCACTGAGAAAAATCTTGTGGGAACAAAAAGCATGGTGCAGTTTTGTAGCAGCTTTTCCCCTTGTGTAACAAAGCTTTATCTCTAAACCAGCAATTACTATCTTGTCATTTAACCATCACCTTTTCCTCAAATTCTGTACAGCTTCTTCAAACTTTTGGAAAAATAGGCTTGAAATAAAAATCTCAGTAGATGTAGTTTTATCTTCTCTTCCTTTTCCCCAGGCAAATTCAGCTGTGCTTGTGCCATTCCTGATGGGTGGCTTTAAGTACTGGTTAGACAAACTGTCTCCAGTGCTGGAAGCTTAATAACATGCGAAGCCAGCTGCAGTCCTTAAGATGAGAAGGTTTTTTCCGAGGAGCAGTGCTCAGTGTTACAGGCTGAAATATGTAACTTGGGTGCAAAGGGGGCACTAAGCTGCTTTGGAAGAGCTTCGCGAGGGAGGGAAGAAAGTTGTTGTGGTAAAGGAACTGGTGGGGTTTTAGTGCAGTTGCTTTGGCTGTTGCTTGTTTTATGGATCATATGCAAGTTCAACATTCACTGTGTCAGTGCAGCCAGCCTCAGAACTGACTTGCAGGCATTTCTCTTCCTCAGTTTTGGTTTGGTTTGGTGGGTTTGTTTTTTTTTCCATAGGCTAAATAACATCAAATTTTTCCTCTGCTCTTAACTCATGTTGTTTAGACTATCATCTGGTCACGTTCTCCTCGGGAGTCTCCGTACTTGATCTCTGTTCTTTGTAGCTTGTTGCCCCAGATTAGTCATATTACTCCAAGTTGAGCTCTATTGATGTGTGGAGACTAGGAGTGTTATTTCATCTGCCCTGCAAGCTGTGCTTTTGTTTATACATCTCGGTTTGTTGTCTGTTTTTGCAGGAGAAATGTTGGCTTACAAGTTGAATTTAACTTTAAATCTACTAATGGTTTTCTGAAGAACTCTTGCCTGAACAAATTATTTCTGTGTGTGCTCAGCTGATTATTCTTATGTGGATGTGTGTGTGTGTGTGTGTATGTATGTGTGTGTGTATATGTACACACATATTTGCTTACATTCCTGTTTGGATATGTCCTTTAAAATAACATTAATCTGATCATTATGAAGGCTAAAATTCTGGTTTTGCTTTCGAAGAATTACATGGCTTTTGAGTAACAGAGGAAGGCCACAGGAGCAAAAATATTCTAACCAACCTGGCCTGATTTCCAGTTGGCTTTGCCTCCTATTGCCAAAACCAAGCAAGCAGCGTGTTTTGGAAGGCTCTGTAGGGAAAGGAGTACACAGGAAGAGGTAATCATGAGAAGAGGAGAAACTTGTAGTGTGGCTCTGCTTTGGGCCATTAACCTCCTCTTATAGTGAGCACACCTAGCACCTGATCTTCCTGAACTGCGGAAACAGAATAAGAGGTGGAACAGCTTTATTTTAGTCTTTATGCAAGTAAAAGCAAAGACCTGGAGAGAAATAATGGAAGAAGTTTGCTTTAGTAAAATTATAACTGGCCGGAGTGTTCCATATTCACTATTTGAAGCACCTGCATCCCAAAGGTGTCCATTGGAGTAATGCTTGTTACAGTTTCTCTGCATAGTGCTCCAAAGAAGCTCAGTACAGCTTGTGCTCAGTGGTGCCACATGTTGGATTCTGTGACCTCTGATGGACAAATGCTCCATATGAAGAAGCAGAGCTTGAGAAACATGGACCTAGGTGAAAGTGCTTCTCCCAGTGCACCTGTGTTCTCTTCCCTTTCAGTTTTTAAGCTGCAGGAGGATTCTGTGATGAATAAAAAAAAAAGTGGTTGTATGATTCCCTTGGACTGTTCTTGGAGATTGGTGTGTTTTTCTAATGCATTAGCAGTAGATGGGTGTGTTCTTTCTTCAGGTCACAGTAAAATAGTTCCTTATTTCCTTTCTGAAGATGGATTTTTCGTTGTTCTGTACTCTGTAACCTACTGTGGCATTCCAAGAGATCTTGTCACAATGTTTTGTTACTCAGTGTGTATGTAACAACAGTACACTGAAAGGCTGTGGATCCCCATAGGTAGAGAAAAGGTTTTATGAACAAAACATACAAACTCAATGTTTGAGCTTCTCAAATATTCAACTTGGAACATGAACTTACACACACTACTGCTACATACCATTAGGGTGGTGGGTTTTTTTAATTTGTTTTTTAATAAGTAACACACTTGGTCAGCCTCTGAAAATACTTGAATATTTTGCCTTTTGCTGTACATGATTGGCATAAACTGGGAGCTAAAAGTCCATGGACTTCTGGGTTAAGTCAATGATATTACTGGCCCTCAAACTGCACTCTTAGTACTTTGCTAGAAAATGTCGAAGTATTTTCAATTTTATTTTTTTTTTCTTCCCCCCAGATAGTTACTGAGTGCTGGACTGAGCCAGAGCCATTTTCTGATTCAGGAAAGCAATTACAGCCCATTTGGACTCAGTTTCCTACTGAATGCTAGAATCTCGGAGAAAGAGTTCCAAATGGTATGTTTGCCTATAAATAGCATTCAAAGGTTATTTGAGTTCCCTTCTTCCTGCATCTCTGTTGTGCATGGGGGTCATATCCTGGTGTTATTCTCCATAGGGGTATGATACTTCTCCTCCATAAACTAGCTTACTCCAAGTGCAGAAAGTAATTCTATTTTTTCCTTCTTCTACCACCGAAGAGGTGAGAGCATCTGTAAAGTAACTTGTTTTCAAAGGTCAGAAATTCCCAAGTAGCTGAGACTTAAAATATTAGAATGCTAGAAGTCAAGAATAGAAATTGTGCACCTTCAGCATGAAAAAAATTTCTTTTGATGGTTCTCATGGATATGTGGGGTTTCTCTTTGCTCCTTACCCTCCCATGGTGGATAGTACCATTTCCATGTTTCTCCTTTCCATGTTTCAGTAGCAGTTTTAGCTCTTCGAGGTGTATTTTTCAGATTCTTGGGAGACTAGCAATTGTCAGACTTGAAATGAGGAAATACTAGTTTTTCTCTTTGAGGCATGAAAGGAAGAAACAGGAATTAAAGAAAAATTATGCCTACTCCTAGCCTGTAAAATGATGAAATTAATTTTGTATATTTACCATATTTGATGACACAAAGTAAATAATTTACTTTGAAGATTTCCTTACCGAGGTCATGATTTCTGCTTCTGGAACATTTACCAGGTTGCTGCCTTTATAGTTGTATGGGTAAATACTGTTAAGCACTACAGTCTCAACTAAATGAAATTCCCCAAAATCCACTTGGTGGGTTAATAGTACTTTGTATAACTGACCAGAAGCAATCTGATTATTTTATCTTCTCAGTCTCTAGCCTGAATGCATCCTTGAAAAACAGGAGTGTCAGAGCTGCTGTCCAAAGCTTTGAATTTGGAGCTGAGCTCCTTTGATTCTTGCCGGGCGCTCGGTAGATGACAGCAATTTGCGCGTGTTCGTTCAGCACCGTATACTGTCGCTGCGATCCAGTTGAGTGTGCTGGTATGTTATGCGTGCCCTCACGCTTCATTTGACAGGGTGTGAGCAGGTGACTGCCCGTCTCTAGGGGAGATGTGCTGAGTCTGCCGTTTGAGTGTGTGTCCATTTAAAAGCCAAACAAAGCCAGGCAAACAATTCCGCTTGTGGCTGAAGTTTTCCCTTAGCTAATCACAGTAATACTGGCAGGCATGATACAACTAGAAGAGCATTTGTTTTAAGTGAACAAATGTACTTGAACCCTTGCTGGTCCTGCGGCCCTGGAAAAGGGATTGTCGCAGGATGAGGTTGTGATGGAGGGGAGAGAAAGCTGGCATAAAAAAAGGCAGTAGGCACCCAAGTAATTTGCAGTGATTTTGCTGCCTGGGCAAATCTTTCTGGGTGTGTATTGCTGCCTTTTATCTATGTTAAGGGTGGGAAAAAAAACCAGCCAACCAAACTAAAAAAAGTCCCTGAGTTGGTCATTCAAAAAAAATTAAAAATGACATGATAAGCTCCTGTTTTAACTGTAACAGTACCTCCAGTTTAATCCTAGAGAAGCACCAAACCAAATTCACGTCCAGAGTAATGTAGGTGTTTATAAACAAGTGCTTAATCCCATCCTTGTCCTTTAGATTAAAGCTAGCATTGTGTTTTGAACACTCAATATACATTTTCTTCCAATGGAAAAGAAAAAAAGAAAGGAGCCCCTAGTTACCATGGCTAAAAGTGCCTTTTCTTTTTTTTAATTAAAATGAAAACAAACCAAACCCCAACAATTTACTGGAGCTGGTAGAATTAGTTGTTGCTTATGTAATAAAAATATCTCTGTTACCATCGGCTCTTGTTGTACTGTACTGCACTAATGAGAACTAGTGTGTTTACTGAGGGAGGACAGGCAGGGTACTGTGAATTTTCTGTAGGGTGCAGAATTATTTTTCTAAATATTCCAACATAGATGCCTAGGCATTAGATCTTTACAGATTGAGAAAATCTAGAAAAAGAATAGTTTGTGCTGTTGGGATTATCCCTGGATTGACATGCACCTTGAAACAGTTGTAGTTACTGAGCTGCAACTGGCCCAGGGTTAGAGCAATTTCTTGATGAATACTGATTTTGTCTGACTTGATTGCAGGTCTTATCCAGCAGTCCCTGTAGGTGTGGGTCAGGTTTTTGGTTTGGTAGTTTTTTTTGTTTGTTTGTCCATTTTTTGCTGGGCTGGTCTTCTACCTTTGGTTTTAACTCATAATGAGTAAACAGAAGCTTTCTCTTCCTTCAAGGCCAAATTCAAATGTCTGTACTTGCATTTGATATGTCTTGCAAGCCAAAACACAGGTAGTTTGAACACACCTCTTTGGTAGGAATCTCTATTGCCACACATTGGAAAGGTCTAGTTTAGCTTCATCTCTTTTTGCACTACGCTTTTTTTTGGTTTTTAAAAAGCCAGATTCCTTGAAGGAACGAAACTTTTCTTTTTCAGTACAAAATCTCAAAGCTGAAGAAGATGCTCCTTTCTTGCTCCTCCTTTCTCTTACCTCTCAATCTTCTTGTGTCTTGAATAATGCTGTCCGAGTAGATGCTCTGGCCAGCGGGGATGCTGGGGGGTTGAGATGCAGCAGGAGTTACGTGTTGATAGAAGCCTAGCTGTTAGTTGTAGGTAGAGACTAAGAACTTCAGTGTCGGGATTCATATGTGTACTAGTTTTCAGTGCATATTAAGTAGGTGTTTGCCATAATCAATTGTAGTATTTCATACATGTGGGGAATGGATTTGCTAGGTTTTGGACCAAGGCTTAATTCTTCCAAAGATAACTTTAAAAACAAAAATATAATACAAAAAAACCCCACACACAAACACCACCACAAAACCAAACATAAAATACCCCAACAAAAATGTTAAAAGGAGAGAATGAGTGAACATTCCAGACCAAGCTAAAATTCACCATTAATGTCTGTTCAGTTCATAATTGTGTTGAAGTTTTGCTTCTGTGCTGGAGGAAATCCGAACACTTTCTTGTACTAGAATATAATTCGTCAGGCTTTGTGCTGAACTACGAGGCCTCTCATATTCTCCCCCGAGCTTTCATTTGCTTTATTTAAAGCAATTCAGCCATTGAATTGCTTTTTAAATGATGACTGAGACAGAACTGGGAACTTTTTTTTTACTGTTATTAATGCTTTTGTCCTAATTGTAGCTACCACTTTAAAGCGTGAGGTAATCCAAGGGGCAGCGCTCTCTGCCAGACGCTCAGCTGCAGTGAGATGGGTGAAAAAGACATTTGCTGCTGCTTGAAGTACATCTGTAACTATGACACAGGAGTAGTTCATGATGCTTCCATATTCATTACATGTAATATGTTTGGGATCAAAGTGCATTTGGTTGAGTGATCAGAATGATTTTATGCACGTGTGGTGAATGTATCTGAAGGTCCTGGTTTCTGTAAGGAATCATCAGTGTTGAGGATTGCATCTGGGAACTTGTCACCTTGTAGTAAGGCAAATATTTCTTTGATAGAGATTTAATAGAAACAAAATCTTAAATTGTAAAGTGGAGTTTCTTTATAAAGGTATTTGGTCAGGAAATGTAAAAATGTAGACAGTTGCAATGAGGGGCACAGGGGGAAGGTGTGTGAGGGGGCTGAGGTGGTTTAGTGGCTATTTGCTGTCACCACCAGGCAGGAATCTTCTGTTCCTGGCTGCACAGTTTTCTCTCCGTTTGTCAGTTCTGGTGGTGGCTAGAAAGACCCTTTGCTGGCCAAATTAATTTTGCTGTGGTGGCAAAAAGCTCCCTCTTCACAAGTGTGAGTGCGGTGGGGTTGGTGGGAGTGCCTTGGGGAAACCCGGAGAGAGGAGGAGCACTGAGTCATCTTCTGGCAGGGGTTGAATGTTAGATCACAGCTCCTGTTATTTCAGCTTTAGAAAAGGTAACTCAATTATTATACCATGGGAGAAAATGGACGCCTAGTGAAAGCTTGAAAAAATCAAACTGATAGAAAAGTTGAGAGTATTGCTGTAGGCTGGGTAACTGCTGGTATTACTCTTTCCTGTTTGAACTCTGGTATGGTAACAAAACTCTCACAAGGTTTACAAGTTATTTTAGTATTTAAGTTAAAACACTTGTATTCCATATCTGTCAAATCTCTCAATTCTTTCTTGCATTCTGGAAACAAAGGAAATGGGTGGACTGGGTTGGTGGAGGGGAATTAGATGAAATTGCAGACTATTTGGGAAGACTGAGATTTTGCTAGAAACATCTGTAAGTCTATGTAGACCTGGTTTTTCATTGCCGAGCTTGCTACGAGGCTTCCAAGCTTTAGTAAACATAGAAGTTGCTGGCAAGTGTTATTAATTACCTGACTACATAACCTGGTGTTGAAGTTACGTGAAATTAAATTGAAATCTACTGGGGAAACTCTCAAAAGAAGTGTAAATGTTAATGAGTAGGGACTAGTTAAACAAGAGCTCATGTTGTGCTGAAATATTGAAAATTAGTATTTAGATTTTGAGATATCTGAGCATGCTGATGTAAAAGCAGATGATTACAAAAAGGAACCCTTGACAGTAAGATGTACCAAAATAACACTAAGAACTAATTGTAGTTGGAAAAATGGTCCTTAGCTTTTGATTCTGAAAAAAGAAATCCTCACCATTACAGTTGCCATAATGGAAAGCAGAGAAAATGCCACCGAGATTTCTGGCTCCTGTTCTGACAACTACATTGAAATATCTGTAAATGCAGATACAATACTAAGAGTTTGCAGTGTCAAGCAAGTGAAAAATTAGAAGCTGGAATCAAGGGTAATTTTCTCTAATGGCATGCTTATGTTGTGATGGCCTTTTTTTCAGACATACCCTTTCACTTTTGGATATTGGTCAAGTGGGTGAGTTCTTGTTATTTTTAGGAGTAGGGATTTGTGAAGAAAAGGATATTTTCAGGTTAAGACCATGAAATACAACCCAGGAGAATAAAATTTTATTTCTGCTTTTTGCAGAAAATGTTTAGCAGATGATCTGAGCATGACTTTTTGGATAGCACTGAAAATGTCATTTTTGGGCGTGATGGTTTGCTGTCAGGCGCCTGATTTGTGGAAATGGAAAACTCTGCTGCTCTGTAAGTCTGTGGGGAGCTGTGATGGTGACACATGAAACATTGTAAAGTGCTAATTAATCACCAAACCTTCAAGCTGTAGCTCTTAATTTCATGCTAACTGAGTTTTGTTTAGCATGTCCAAATACCAATTGAGAAGAATAAAAATTAAAGTTGCAGCTAGTGAATTCTGTTTGTGCCATATACTCAGTGATATGGGGGGAAAAGTACAGTTGCATAGTAAATGCTTGTATCAGATATACATAAAAGGATAAATTCTTGTGTTCAGCATAGTTACAACAGGGATGATAAGGATACATTAAGGCTTCAGTGCACTGGAGCTAAGATCAGACTATAGTCTTGCTATTCAGTGGTGAAGATCACAAAGTCATGTGCTGTACTTTGAAAAGATTGAAAGCCACAATGTAGTTTTTTCTAGTGTTTCAGAAAATAAAGCAAAAATAAACCCTACCATATCCAGTCTCTACTGCTCCCTGTCTGGCTTCCCCTTTTCCAGTTCACCAGACTGCCATAATGAAAATCTGTCAGGGACATAAAGGGTAACAAGAAACTTCTACAGCTATGTCAGTGATAAAAGGAAAGTTAGAGAAGATGTGGTCCCTCTCCAGAAGGAAGGAGACCTGGTCACAAGGGATGTGGAGAAGGCTGAGGTACTCAATGACTTCTTTGCCTCGGTCTTCAGTGGCAAGCCAGCTGCACTGCCCACATTGCTGAAGCCAAAGGCAATTAATTGGATTTTATGTTAGAGATTTTGGGGCAGAAGACAAGCTGTTTTTAATCTGTTACAGTGACTTTGTAGTACCCTGAACTTTCACACAAAGATAGGTTTACGACTAAACCTAAGAGAAAACAGCCAAGGATCCGAACCTCTGTGGCAGCAGGTAAACCAAACAAACTTCAGGGTTACCATTTCAATCTGGGAATATCATTGAGTTGAAAGCTGGTAAATACAACAGAATATAGTTAGAAGGCACATTTTCCTGCCCTCGGTTTTCTCTTTGGTTTCATAAAGTGATAAATCATCTGTTAAGGCAACTATGGAGCTGCAGCTTGCCCAGGCAAGCTGACCACGCTGTACAAAAGGAGTTACTGCATTGTGAAAATTACAGAGCAAGCCAGGGCAGTAGGGGTGGTCTGAAGCACTGTGGTGGTTGTGTAGATCTCAATCCCTGCTTCCCAGGGAATGGCACTGCCATTCACAATCATAGAATCATTAAGGTTGGTAATGACCTTCAAGATCATCAGGTCCAACTGTCTACAAAATATTATCAGGACCAGTAAACCATGTCCTGAAGTGCCACATCTAGAAATTTTGTAAACACCTCCAGGGATGGTGATTCCACCACCTCCTTGGGCAGCCTGTTCCAATGCCTCATCACTATTTCAGTAAAAAAAATGTTCCTAATATTCAACCTAAACCTCCCCTGGCACAACTTAAGCCCATTTCCTCTTGTCCTATCACTAGTTACCTGGAAGAAGAGACCAACACCCAGCTCACTACACCCTCCTTTCAGGTAGTTATAGAGAGCAATAAGGTCTTCTCTCAGCCTCCTCTTTTCCAGACTAAACAACCCTAGGTCCTTCAGGCACTCCTCATAAGAAGTTTTCTCCAGACCCTTTACCCACTTAATTGCCCTTCTCTGAACTCAGTAGAATGATAACTAGCCTTCTAGAAAAGTTATCTGGATGACAGTAGTTGAGGTTCAAAAACTTAAGAAGGTGCTCTTGTGGAGCCTTTAGAGTTCTGTATTTGGTGGAAAGGAAAAACCTCTCAGATACCGGATAGCAAGTTGTAAGACAAATCACTCAGGTACCTTATTTTGCCCTAAAAAAAAAAAGGGGGACAGGGGACTATAAAAGGGGAATAGAAGGAGCACAAAAACTAGGTCTGTAAACTCAGTGTATGTGTCATTTAGTCAAGTTGAACAATCCAGCCCTGTGGTATTTGAGAGAGAGTTGGGTATTTTAGCAGCAAGTTTGGTAACTGTCAGCTGAGTTACATTTGAAGCACAGGGGCAATGTGTAGAAGCAATTGGAGAGAACAGGTATATATATATATATATATATTTATTTTTTTTTTTCCCCTTCTGCTAATGGCTGCTGAAGATGGGCTAGGGAACTAGTTTCATCTGAGTGACGATTGACCAGGCCTTTGAAAACGTGACCAGTGTGTGTCACCATAATTTTGTCTCCTGTAATTTGCATTCTCATCTGTCTTTTGGGAATAACCCTTTCTGTCAAATAGGCATTAAGGTTTCCTGTCTTTGAGTTTGAGTATTATGTAGTGCAGGAATTTAGGAAGAATCTGGAGCAGGAAGGGGGGGCACAACCAATTTAAGTCGTGGTACTTTCTTGTTTAGAATAATTACAGGCATTTAAAGATACTCATATTATCTATGAAATTGTCTGCTTATTTTAGCACTACTGGGTAATCCCATACATAATGGCACAGTAATGTGTTAAGTAGTGATTAGAAAGGGTTGTGTGAAGTGTCTTTGATATCTTTTCAAAGATGTGTAATCAAAGTGTTCTTGGATTGAGACAACAGGATAAGATTATAAACAAGTTTGTTGCAACCTGGAAGTATATGGCATTTTAAATGCCAGGAGTGAGAATTCAAAAGCTTTAGAAGAGTGGTTTTGTTCAAACTTCATCTTTCTTCTGAATAAAACAAAAGATGAAGTAATAAAAAGACCCATTGTAAAAGGGTATTTGGTACCTGTGTGTTTATTAAGGGCAGATGTGTCAGGAGAGGACCTGAGCGGTACAAAATTGGTGTCCAGATGTGGGCTTTTTGAAAGGCAAAGTAGAATCAGCTATTCGTGACCAAAGTTTGTATCATTATACAAATAATTCTAGCAATGAAATGTAGGAAGGTAAGGCAACATGTAGTGTCTGAAGTAACTAGTCAGGGTGTGTGCTTTGTTGTTTCTGGTTTTTGTTTTTTGTTTTTTTTTTTCTTTGTAGATATGGATATTGCAGATGCAGAATCTCTGCAGATTTCACTGCAATTCTTTTTTGTGTTCATCCCTGGATTACAAGCTCCTGAAGGCCTCCCTTCATACGTGGTCCTTGGTACTGCTTTACATGTGATTAGGGTCTGTAAATATTGTGTGAATTCTTCAAAGGCTCACCAGAATCATACAGAAATTTAAGTATGGCATGCTCAACTTAATAAAGAGCATTTTAAACATTAACTGATTTAATGAAGAAATTTGTTTCGAAGGCCAGATGGCTTACCCCAAAATCCCAATGGTGTAGCTCAGTCTATACTCCAAATTAAAATAGCTATTTTCCTTACACAGCAAGCCATCCTTCCCTTGTTAACTCTACTGCTCTTAAGCTTAGTGTGAATTACTTTTTTTTTCAGAAAACTTAAGTTTTCAAAAGCATACAGATTTTAGAAAGATGTCTGCAGTAGAATGAATTATTAGTATTATTCTAATTCCTGTATACAAAGAGTACTACTCAACATGTGGTTTCTTCTTTGAGGACACTAGTCTGAGCAATCAGCATACAATAAAACACATTAAAATAATTTTTTTTTTTTTTTTTTACATGTAAATAGATTATGTCCCTCATTCTGATGTGGTAAATTAGATAACTTGCTGCAGAAACAGTGAAACTTGAAAATGGCTATTCCTTTTGATTTGCTTTATGGACTGTGTTTTTATAAGAACACAGAGCCAGGAAAATCCACTTTCACTTCAGATGGGCTGAAATCATTTGAGTTGTGTGTTTTGCAAGACTAAATTCTGCCTTTCCATTGCACGTTCATGTAATCAGTGGGACACATCCTTTTTTCTAGCTTTGTGGCTGGGGTTTGTGAGAAAAGTGGTGAGATAGAATTCTGTTCAGTGCTTCTGTGTTTCTTTCCAAATGTCAGTGGCTGTGCTGGGAGCATTGTGCAGTTGTTGAAGTCTGACTGGGGAGGAGTGGGCACAAGCCTGGCAATGACTGTGCTCTTGGTGTCTGTTCTGTGCTTGCCAATTCCAGTTGCTTCACCACGTGGCTGCTGACTTAAACTTAAGACAACTAGAGTTTTACAAACCTCATTTAGGCATTAAACGTGAGAGAACTGATTTGATGTGGGTTTGCCAGAGGATCTGTGTGGCTCTCTGTAATGACAGCACTGTACTTTGGTTTGCTGGCTCTGAAAATGATGTAGCATGAATCTAGTGTTTGGGAAACTATTTTGACATCAGAGAGGAGCAAAGTGCACCCTTTTTTTGTTAGTTATATGGGGAATTAGAAAATCACATACACAAAGCAGAGAGCAGCAGCCTGCTGCTTGGTAGCTGAGTGGTACCACCTCTGCTTGCTCCCATCACAGCAAGTAGTAGGTGATAGTTTTCTCCAGATGCTGCACTGCTCCTAACTATTACTAGAAATAAACTTTTAACATGTGGATCAAAAGGTCCTGAGAAGTCTTTTTTTCTTTAAGAAATCATTCCTTAGGTTATGCTCTTGACATGTCTGAACTGAATTCTTCTGATGTGCTGTTAGGAGAGCCATACCTGTGTCAAGAATTTGAGCTAAGGCACCTGAGGCCTTTCAGAATGCTCAGTCCTGCTTGTTGCCCTCTTGTCTTGTGGTAGCACCTGTGTAACGTGCCAGAATTAATACTTTCTGGTAGAGTTACTGTTTGTTGGGTCAAGACTGTAGCAGTTGCTTTTGACAGTCTAGAACTTCTTGATTCCTCTGAATGAGGATTCCAGTAAAGAAGCTAAACCATAAGAGGTGTCCTCTCTCCTTCCCTGAAGCCTCTTCACCTGGTTGAGGTGCTACTTGTACGCTATGATGATTAAAGCAGACACATTTCTGGGCTACGATTTTAATTTCATTTTTCTTTTGGGGTTCTAATTCTGTCCCCATTCCCATCAGAACCAGTATTTGCAGGACAACTGATACAAGACCTTACTAAAACAGAGATCCCTTTAAGCTTCTGGGACAAGCAGATGATTCCATGTGAGCTGAAGTTCAGTTAGACTTTGTGATGAATAGATCATAAATCGGACACATTAGCAGGTCAGTGGCCCCAAGTGTGTGTTAGAACATACGGTGTGCTGGAGCTGACTGGGGAGGAATGTAATCACTGAATCTGCAGCTTTTGGTGAGGAATACTGGATGTTACTGCTTATGCTTAGATAAGTTGATGTCTTTGGAACAGTCGTCTTTGATGTTCAAAACATGTTTACACCAGGGCTAGAGCAAATGATGCTCCTGTGACAAGGTTTCTTCTCTTGAAACAGAAGGGAAGAGAATGGTTGCTCAAGTTTGGGTATCTGACTTGTTCCTTTACTGCATTGAGCTTGAAACAATGTTGGCCTAGGCTATTCAGTTTCTTTCCTTAAGATTTATTCATGGCTTTCAACTTGTGTTCGAATTGTGAAAATACACAGACATGCTTTTCAGAGAATGTAATCTCTCATTTCTCATGGCAAAATCACCAGCAGTATAAGGTCCTGCCCTTTTGGGTTTTCCAAAGACACAAACCTGGTTCTGTTCCAGTTTTTCTGAGGGGTGTCTTTGTCTCTGACTTGTTAAACTGAGGAAGATCACCAAGAGGTTACCAGCTCATTTCAGGTTACCCCAAAGCTCTACCCTCAGTAGTTACATTGTAGGAATATCCTGGTGAGTCAAAGTCAACAAGGAAGCCCATGCTTCAAATTGCAGTGTTGGTTGTAGGTGTGTATCTGAGCAAGCCTTGAAAAAATGAAATATTGAAATCATCTTGAAAGGTGAGCTTATTGTTCTAACACACCTCTGCACTAAACTTCAGGCTAGTTTCAATAGTTCAGTAGTATGACACTAACTTGTGGAGCTTCTGGCATTATCTGCCACTAAGTTCAGTCATCCTATTTGCCACAGTAGCTTTAAGAAAAATAAAAAGTCTGCTCCAAACCAGCCTAGTTCTCTGGCAGTCAGTTGAACTGGACATTTCATCTCTGTTAAACTGTTGAATTGTTGACTTGTTTAAAGTGTTGGAAATAGCCTTTTCAGAAGCAGCCTCAATCTGTGTACCTTGGAGTTGGTGGTTTGTGGCCCAGTAGAAGGACTAATCTGATTACAGATCCTGGAATTTATACTTGCCTCCCTAAACTAGAGGTCTACAGTGTGTTTGTGTTGGATGGGGAAGAGTTGGGTTATCAATTTTCCAGTCAGGGGAGACTGTAGAATCATAGAATGTTTTTTGGGTTGGAATGGACATTAAAAATCATCCAGCCCAACCCTCCTGCTGTGGGCAGGGACATCTTCCACTAAGTTGCTCAAACCCTGTCCAGCCTGTCCTTGAACACTTGCAGGGATGGGACATCCACAACTCCCCTGGGCAACCTCTTCCCAGGGATAGTTAGGAGCTCTCTTTTCAGTTTTTGGATAATGCTGCTGGCCTTATCCCTGCCAGGGTTTGTGAACACGCTGGCATGTAGCTTCAGCAGAAGGTGCTCATCTGAAGAACTTCCCCACAAAGGCAGAGTGAAGGTGTGTCTGTAGCTCTCCATGCCCTGCATGGAAAAGCAGTAAAATCACAGTACAGATCCTAGTCTCTCCTCTCTCTATCCTTCTAGTAGTTTCTTGTTCAGAAATGTCCTGAAATAGTGACTTCCAGGGCCACTGTTGTTAGTATTACTCTAAACCTTGTGCCTTCTATCTTTAAATTCACCTTTGCGTGGCAGCTCAAGTTGTGTGGAAGTTCTTCTTTTTAGTTTGCCTATGAATGTGCTCTTAAAAATGTCAGTGGTAAGCTGTAACTTTTCACTGGGAGTGTCACCTTTTCCCTAGGGTTAATCACTGTAGACAGTTCTCACAAAAAACACTCTGCAATGGCTTCCATATTCTCATTTCAGACTTCTCCTGCAATAGTGAAAAGTCTATTGAAAAGATGTTATGCAAACTCTGTGGTGCCTTGTATTCCCTGAAAATGTGCCATAGCCCTGCAGGAAGCACAGAATCTCACACTGGGTTTCCATTCAGGCTGTGTCAGATCAGTAACATGCCAATGAGAGTGTAAGAATGTGAAAAATTGTGAGGGCTTGTGTGTAAGAAGGGTGAATTTGAGCAAATGTGGAGAATTGTCTTGAGGATGCTTTCAGTATTTGTTGGATGGGAGGAGACAAGAAGAGTTTCAGTTTGGTGTGTAGATCAGAGGGTTGCTGTCCCTGCGTGTATGAGGTGTCTTAAACACCTGGGAAAGTGACATAAGAGCAAATAGTTGAGTGAACACAAAGGCAATTAAATTAGAGATTAAAAGATAAGCGAGCGTTACAAGAAGATTCTGGCCTAGTCATCCTAAACTGTAGTGAAGTAAAAACTAAGCAATTATATAAATGGCCCTGTAAACCTGGAAAAGGGAAATAAATGGAAGGGTGTCTTCAGTGGTAATTCTTGTACTCTGTCTTCCTTTTACTTCATCCAGTTTAACAATGTCTTCTCTGATGTCTTTGTTGATCAGTTTTGGCATGTGTAATATATTTTTAAAAAAAGTAAGAAATTACCAGCTGGGGATGGCGCCTGGGTCGAGCCCTAGCTGGTAAGGAAAGTAAAAGGCATCTTCAGCTTACCCTCTGGAAGTCCTTGCCATGGTTATAGCACCTTTGTTGGAACAAAGTAGGAAACTGCAGTGAGATGTAAGTTTGCTTTTACTAGCTGGAAGGAAGAACCAGTTACTTTTTGTTGGCAAATCCAGGAGACGACCAGCAGTAATCCATGAAAACAGGTACTTTGGAGCAGGAGCTCTGCAGTGGTTGAAATTTATTTGCTTTTACAGGACAGGGGACAAACTGTCACTGTCTCTGTGTTTGGTACTAAGTCGATGCCCTGGTGTGGTTTTGCAGTGGCTGTCCCCCCACTGTCACAGCTACCACAACTGCAGAGCTGATAAAACTGACAACCCCTTTTAAACCAACAACAAATTCAGTTTACACGAATAGGTGTGGTGTGAGTTGTGATGTTTGAAGCTTGTTGTTGGTTGACTTGGTGGTCGTGTGACTTCTCTTGCCTTCAGAAATCCTGTGTACAGATGCTTCACCAAGGGAACTTGAAAAGCAGAGAGAGTAGTCAAGTGTAGTTTCTGCTTGTCGAGGTAACTTGTCTGATCTACTAGCTTAGTGATTTGAAATGATTCAGATACATAGTTTGGTTTCAGACAGGCAGGTCATTTTGTTGTTTGTTTTGTTTTGGGGATTCATGGTTGTGTTTGTTTCTTTGGTTTTTTTGACTGGACTTATTATTTCCCCACTTCTTTTGCCAGCAGTAGAGCCTTTTACCAGCTTCTACTTAGAAAGATCTCTTGAAGAGGGGAAACTGCTGTTGTGCTGCTCCTTGTAAGCTAAATGCATGCTTTTTTAGCCTTTGCTCAGGGGTCATTTTTCAAAATCCTGTGGATTTCTCTTGAGTACTTTTCCACTTCGTGTACTGTGGTGTTCAGCTTTGGCTGCAGTGGTCCCAGATGAGGCCTCAGTGCTGAGTGGTGAAGACTTAATTCCCTTTCTTTCCTTAGGCAGTAATTTTATGTACACTGCAAGCTGGTGTAAGCCAGCACTGCCACCAGAAATAGCTAGTGTAAACATCTGTGTAGTTACCCTGTGAGCTGTCCTGGAGAAGCAGATTTGGGTGTTTTTTTTTTTTTTTAAAAAATCACTTTCTCTGTGTGTTTGGTACTAACTTGATGCCCTGGTGCAGTTTGACAGTGGCTGCCCCAACTGCCACAACTGCAGCACTGACACAACTGACACCACTTCTTAAACCAGCAACAGCTTCAGTTTACATGAATAGGTGTGGTGTGAGCTGTGATGTTTGAGGCTTGTTGTTTATAGCCTCACTATTTAATAGCAGTGGCTAGAAGGATTATAGCCTCAACAGCTCAGAGGTGGAAGGAACCATGTGGCCTGTAGCCTCTTTGAGCATGTGGACTCAAGAGTCTGTGGCCTCTGTCTCTCTGATCTGATTGCTCTGCAGTGCACTAGACAGTCTTTGAAAGCCAGATGGGTGTGGTGTGGACAGATGTAGTTTGATTTTATTGTGAAGTGGGTAATTTATTATTAATTGTTTTTCATAGCCTCTTGACAATGCTGAAGTGATCCCAAGGTAGTATGTTGGAGCCAGGGAGGTAGTGCGCTTGGGTCTGACCCAGTATCTCGAGCAGCTCATCTCATCCTTCATAGTCCATGCACAGTTTCAGTCAGACAGGTAAGCTTCTGCATCCCATCATAGGTATAGGCCTTGATGACAGGTTAGGGACTCTTCAACCTTTCCATCAACACTTGAGTTTGAATACCATACATAAGCCAACACCAGCACTGCAGTGGTGAGGTAGGGTGATGTAGCAGAGCATGCTTGGCCTGTGCTGGCCTAAATTGTTTTCAGGGTGGAGAAATTTGGTAAGTATTGATTCTTACATTAATGAGAAACAAATACGATGCTCTCAAACTGGGGGAATATGTGGTTTGAAGGCAATGTTTGAAACTTGCAAAGTATGATTTCAGTATGTATTCTGCAATAATTCCAAGCTGGTTTGTGGAAGACATGGTGTAAATCATTCTTGCAGAGATATTCACATACCATATAGCAAATCTTTTGAGGCACAAGATGTGTTATATTCAGAGATTTGTACCTAATTTGACCCTACTTAGCAGCTAATGAGTTGAAAAGTGACTGATACATCACTGGTGAAGGTAGTTAATTTATGAACCAGTAACCATTTGCTTTTTGTAGCATTTGAAATTGATTTTTGGGGGATGGGGGGGTGGGGTGAGTTGGGTGTGCGTGTACCTCAGAGCATTTTATACTTTATACTATTTGCACATTTGTATATGTAAGTATACTTATACAGTGTTCCTTTAAGGCCTGTCTACACTGCAGAGGCAGCTATGCAGTGATGTTTGTGTATGTAAAATGGGCTGTGCTGAACTATCTGGAGTAAAACGTGTGGAGTAAAACTACACAGCAGTACTATAATTTTATATCAGCCATGTAAATGAGTGGGATAAATACCTTCGTACGGTGCTGTTCTGTATTGGACTTTAGCTTTAGTTCTGCAGCAAATGCAGAAACTGCTTTTAAAAAATAAACTGTTACAAAAACTCCTTGAGTCTAAGCATTTCCACTGTGTCATGTTAGTGTAGAGGGGGCGTTGATTTCAAGTATACTTAAAATACTGGACATTTTGTTTCATCATTTTTGTGCCTGTAGCTAAAGCTCTGCAGTCTAGAATGTTAGATTATTGGGAATTTAAGCCAATACTTGAATTTTTTTTTCCTGCTCTTAAAAAAAAAAGGTATCTTAGAGCTAAGTCCACTTCGTTTTAGGTGGGAAAGAGACACTATGAAGAATTTTCCAATTTAAATTGTACATTCACAAAATATTAAACCATACCTATGGAAGAGAATAATACTTGTTTCCCAAACTTCTGGTTTTGGGCTTGACCCTTGGGATTATCCTTATTTCCTCAGGATTGATTGATTGATTGATTTTTAATTCTTCAGAGATATGAATTGGGAATTTTGGATGGGTAATGAAACTGCCAGTTGAGAAATAGTTTTCCTCATGCTGTATTATAGTTAGCTAAATGTTCAGGTCTTAGGCAGATGTTAACAGTTACTGTGAAGTAGCTGATTTTTCTGGCATGTTTGCAAATTATTTTTAACTAATAGTGCATGTGGCTGAAATCTAAACTAGTGGGTTTGCATTTCGTGTGAATTTTTCTTTTTTTTTTTTTTTTTTTTCTTCTTACTAACCTGACTGATGAACGAACGTACACTGAAGGAATTGGTAAATTATCCACTGCTGATGGTAAAGCCTTCGCAGATCCTGAGGTACTCCGAAGACTGACGTCCTCTGTCAGCTGCGCACTGGATGAAGCTGCTGCTGCATTGACGCGAATGAGAGCAGAGAACAATCATAATGCAGGACAAGTGGACAAGTATGTATTGATCACTCCCCACCCCGTGTCCCAACTGTAGAACGTGAGTTTGTATTTTTAATTCCAAGTTCGTGAATGGGATAGGTAGTACTTGGTAATGTATCTGTTTTACTACTTGAAGTGGTGGATTTACTGACTCTCGAGGTGTATCTACTGTCTCATCAGGTTATTGACCTCAAAGTATAAGAGAAAAGTAGA
>JANHGN010022640.1:21632-44880 GCA_024605025.1 Megaceryle maxima | reverse complement strand
CATATTTAGATTTTTTTTTTTATAAACGAAACCCCGCTCTATCCTGTCTGTTTATCTCAGCCGCGTTGGCAACACCTTCTTCTTCCTGTTATACATTCTTGGTGCCATGCAGATCATGAAAGGAAGAGGGGAGAGACTAATATAAAGTGACTGAGCATACAAGGAAGATTTGTAGTCTTTAACTTGATGTGGATGAATGACTTGTAGGTCTCCATATTTCAACTTGATATATGAATGTCATCACCTTGGGAATAGTTTGAGTACCTGAACCATAAAGCTAGGAAATTCAGGTTATTTTCTATGCTGTACTTCCATATCTTTGTAGGGAGCTTCAGAAGAAATCTATGGGCTGTGCTACACAAAAGTGAGTTCTCTGAAACTCTGCCAGGTGCATAACATGACAGATTTGTATAGGTGATTTACTAGTGATAAATATTTCATTTTTCTTCTCTGTTTAATATACTTTAAAAGCTTTATGGAATAAATCAAGATGATGAGAATATGTAGTAATTATATTTGAGTCTTTGTTCTTTTGTCATAGTACAGATTTAAGCTGTTTTATCAGATGTACTACCAATTACATATGATGGAAGGAACTCTAAATTTCTGATTTTGTTATATAAATATAATTTGGTTTTTGATAATAAAAAAGACAAAAATTATGCTGGCTCTGCAAAAAAATATTACTACTGCTCTGAGGATGTTATTCAGTAAATGCCTTCCCTTGAAAATACTCAGTTTGCTAGGTTATATATTTCAGAGTTTTACCCTGAAAAACTTACTGCATGATTTCTCTCTCAACACAAAAGTAATAGTCTTTAAGGATCAGGATCCAAAAGCTAAAATTGGGTGGTAAATACTTTACCTGTTGGATGTAGAAGTAGATTTTTCCAAAATAGGTATGTTTTTTTGAAGCGTTGCATATAAAGGGACTTTGCTGATTAGAAGTGAAGTAACAATTCAGTGAACTAAAATTGCTGCCATGAAAACAGAAGAAACGTCTCTCAAAATAACAAAAAATCTGGTGCTTACATAATGTCTTCAACACTTTCACTTTAGAAATAGAATATAGATGTGCTCATATTGATGAACGATCTTTCATCTGTTTCTATTCTAATAATAATATGAAGCAGTGAACCCGTGTCTCTGTTCAGTTATGTCTTGTTACTGTTCATATATAGATACTAGTTTGGGTGCAAGCCATTGTAAGAAAGATGATGGTAGATAATTTGCTTCTAAAGTAGCTTGTGTATCTGTTGTAAAGGTTGTATATGCATCTTCTGAACTAATAACCTTCCTGCTGTAGTAAATTGAAGGCAATCTTTAGTATATATCAATATATTTCAACATATTTATTTTTTTCAGCAACTCTTATCCAGAAAGTTTATTATTATACTATGAATGGAATGCAGTCTGTATAAGCCTCTAAGAGTGATGAGCATCACGCCTAGAGGCAGGGATTTATTAACAAAATATGCATTTAAGGAGAATTTGAGATGAAAAGGTAAAACTTAATTAAAGATAAAATAGTAAAAGGAAGAGCAAAAAATGAATTTTCAGTCCTGTAATGCCTATGTTAGTTGCTAATGCAATTAATTCTTGTGATTTCTCTTCAATTTAAGACAGACGTTCATCACCTTTTTCTGTAAATGTTACCAGAGAGTTACGTTGGAAAAGAAAACCAAAACGTATTAAGAATGCATAAAGCAAAGATGATCTGCTTTTAATATAATAATTTGGATAACGTATTTCCTTGCTGTTAACTTTTTCCTAATTAAAGTTATTAAAAAACCCCCCCAAAAACAACAACAAAAAAAGAAAAACCAACAAAACAAAAAAAAGTTATCAGCAAAGACTTACTAAATCTTCAGAATATTATCAAAGAGGTTTAACAGATTAATGAATAACACACCTGGAAAAAAAAAATCAACAAAAACCCGAACACAAAATATGAAGTATAGAATATGAACATAGCATGGCAATTAAAAAAGAAAAAGATATTTGCTTTTGTATTACATCACTGGAGTCTGGAGCTGACTGACAGAGTTCATCTAATTTGCTGCAGTTGGTTATAAACAAGGAGTCCATTTGAAGTAGTAGTGTTGCTTTTCATTTTGAAGTTTTAAAGTAAAGATGAAGAAGGCTCCCTGAAGATAGAAACTCATTAAGAAATCCAAGAGCTTTTTGGAGAGTATGTTCTGTTCAGGGTGGTTTTTGTTCCCCACTTTGTATGTCTCAGAACACACTGCAGCTCCTAATGAAAAAATAATGCAGTTCATTAATTTGGAAAAAACTTCTGAAAGTAGCTGCATTCTCACAGTATTCTGGGAATTAGTTTGAACATAATTGGTTGGATGTCAATATTAAAAAGCACTCTAATGAAAAAGGAAATGCTCAAACTATGATAGCTTGCTGCTTCTGATGAAAAATTTAATGAGGCTGAATAATTACCCCTTCTCTCTTCTTTCTTCCCAATCTGCCATGACTTTCCCAAGCTCTGCTTTACATTTATTGTAAATATTTTAAGCAGTAGGATTTCTGTCACTGTAACTGAAAGACTACACTATTGTCTGAGTGTCGCATGATTTTATAGCTAGTTTCTCTTCTTTCTGTTATGCTTTTTCTTTTCATGACTATATTACTCAAGAAAAGTGTCTGTCAGTTGTTATGCCCCTCAGCTATCACTTAGCTGAACTGTGCTTAGTGAACTCTAATCTTTCTTGATAAATCAACCTATTAGTGTTGAGTCAAGCAACACAGAATCTGCCATTTACATAATGCTTACTCTAGTTGTCTTAGTGTGATTTTTATCTTCTAACTTCAGGTTGAGAATTACTTCCTTCTGAGATGCAATAATTTCCCAAATACATACACTTTCCAGTTATTGAGTTGACTGTTAATCGCTTCATGTAATAAAGCTATGAAGCACATGGAAGTTGGTTGTTTTTTTTTTTTTTTTTTTTTTTTTTTAATGGGGAACCTATTTTAAGAACAAAAAAAACAACCCCAAAAAAACACGAAAAGAAAAGCCAGAAAACCACACTACTGAAATGTAGGCCTTTTATTCTGTTTAACAAAGTTGCCACAGAGTAATATAGTATCAGTATCATTTTGATATGATGCATGCTGTTTCCTTAAATGTTTTGAATTCTGGGTGCAGTACAGATAATCAGATGAAAAATGAAACATTTAGACTAGTTCTTTACAGCACAGTAAGTTTTTGTATGTACAGAGGTTTCAATGAGTTTTCAAATCCATCACCAGTGATTCTTTATTTATTTTGCTAGAGATGAGAGTTTTTAGGTCCCCATCCCAGGTTCTGATATGTCTCGTATTAGCTCTTCCATATCCTACCCCTTTTCTGTCTCAGTGGGTAATGGATGCTGTATGAGATGTTTGTCCCTGTGACCTGGGTCTGTATTAGCTGCCTGTTCAATAACTGCCCAGTATTCTGTAGAAGAAACAAGTGCTGTAACAAATAATACTTCTCCTTTTTGTAATGTATAATGCACTTCCAAAGAGAAAAAGAAGAGACACACATGGACAATTTATCTCATGCTATCAATGTCTAAAAATTTTTATCAAACATGAATTGAAATTAGAAGACAAAGACTAACCATTTCGGTGCTTTTGTTAATGATATTCTAGATAAGCTCTGAATATCAGTTGTACCATGATGGTGATGCAGAATTTTATTTTAATATTCAGCTGCACTCCATAGAGACATTTGATGCTTCAGAAGATATTTGCTGCTGTTTCTTTAGACCCTGTGGCCTCAGAGATGACCTGGACTGCCAGATTAGGAAATTGATAAAACTGTCAGTGGTTTGCTGTGCTCTACATCACAGGCTACGAGCCATGTTGACACATATAGTGTTTGGAATGTTAAGAGATCACACCTTTTTTCCTTCTGTCCTTCATGAGAAACTTTTAGTGTAAGCTTAATAAGCAAAATATGATACATCTACAGTGTCTCTTAGCAGGAATCTTTGAGGCTTTTTTTCCTAATTCAATTTCATTTAATAATTCTGAGTTCTCTCTTTTTATCAGGGATAAGAGAGGGAAATCTGAATCTTCCTTGCAGAAAGTGTAGTGCAAATGTATTCTCTCACTATGCAGATCATAGTAACAGTGTATTTCTGTTGGATTTTTGTACTGAGAAAATAAAATTTCTGGGTCCAACCTTATATACATTTAGCTTCAGTGACTTTAGTATCATGACTTGAGGTGCTCAATACCAATTCTGGAACATAAGAATTGTGAGGTAGGAAAGCCAGCAGTATTTTACCCCAACATAATTTTTAGGTGTTTATAGAGAAGATATTTAACTTCTAGTTTGAGATGAAAAATATATAAAGGTAGCATCTTGTTTATTGGATAAAAAGGGGGAAATATCCTCCCTGATAAGTTCCTGGATGCTGCTGCTTAAAAATACTAAGCTTTTTGCATCTCAGTACACTGAAATGTCCCTTGGTATACCAGTTGAATTTTATTATAGTGATGGGGCTTTTCCCATCATGGAGGCATCCTTAAACTTTTATTCATTCCTGTGTTACTGGATTGCATCTAACTGCAAGAGTGGCCTGTTGAGCAGCTTTGAGGAGCTCATGAATTTTCATTTTCAATTGTATTTAAAGGAATAGCACTTAATCCCTTGAAATAAAAAGGAAAAGGAAGGAGAGGATGAAATTGAACTAGGTGGCACTTCTTTTATTCTTTTTTGTGGAAGAATTTTTAGAAAAAATTACTCTTGTATCCTTCAGAAATATGTATGCCTGTTAGAAGTGACTCTGAGCATATTGCCAATGTAGTTTTAACAAACAGACGTGGTAAACATATGAATATATGAATTTGGGATTCCCATAGGTTGTTTGGGTATCCTTTAATTTTTCAGTTGTAATGAAGGTTGCATTATTTGGGTGACAGTTGGGGAAGTTTTAATGTAGATTTATGTTACTTCCTATGATTACTATGTATTTGTAGTTTATGGTTCAAGATCTTAGGAATTCCAGTTTGTGTCCATCACATTTCAGTCTCCTTTTTTCATCTACCAATTCTATTCTCAACAATGGTATTGAAGTAATGAAAAATACTACTTAGGTGGTTCTTGCCCTCTCCAAGGTCCTTCGGTTATGTGGAAAAAAATAATTTTAAGTTTCAGTGCAGTACAAAGAAAAAAATTTATTCCTTGTTATAGCAAAGAAATCTCTAAGTTAAACTTTTCAAGTATATTGTCTATAATTTTGAAATCTGGTAGGTGAGTATCCTTGACCTGGTTGTTGGCAACCATAGAGTTATTTTTTTATATATAGATAGATATTTCTTTAAAATATATTTGCTTCTGCATGTGTAACTTCGCAAAATAAAAGCCAGGTCTACTCATTAAAGACGACAAAGCATACTGTGCTTTTATTCTGCATTTAAAATTTCAAACTGCTAACTGAAATTGCACTTAATTTTAAACACTATCAATACTTAGATTTCTTTCATATTTTCAAATAAGTCATAATCTAATTTTCAGACAATCCACACTGAAAGCAAATATGAAAGTGAATGTCTGAGCACTGACAGATGAAATCTGTAGTGTCTACTTAGGAATCTGTAGGGCAACAGCTGGTGTTACATCCAATCAGGAAAGACAAGCAATACCATATGGCGTATTTTTCTAATGCAGTTCAAAACACTGAATATCCAAAATACCATGCTTCGGGGAAAGAAGAGAAAGAAAGTTGAAATCCAACCATTACTAATAATTAGTCCACTCCATCACCAATAATTAGTCTACTTTGCTCTAAAATATTTAGCTTTATTCCTAGCATGACAAAATTATTTAATTTCATTAAAATCACAAAATAATGTTATTTCAACAATATAAACACTCATAGTAAAAACTAGAAGTCTTTTCTTACAGTTGGGAGTTTAGTAGTAACTATCAAAAATAATAATTCGAGGTTGGATAGTATTCACATTTGCTTATTTAAAATTTCCAGTAAATATTTCTTCTATTACATTTTGGTCATTGTGAAAGCAGAGCTGTCAGAAGTGACCAGTGACTTTGAAGCACTGGAAAGCACAGGGTATTCCCACAATGACCATAAGAGAGCCCAAGAACATGTGATTCAAAGGTTCAAGGAAAGAGTTTGTACTCTGAAGTTATAGCATATAGGATGGTGTTTACAGTACTGTGAAAAGACTGTATTGTATATCATCAGCTTACTAGGTTCTTGATGTTCCCTGTCCTTTTCCACCAAACTGATGGATGAGAACCTCTGTTCCCTCCAGGTGTTTATGCCCTGGCCTTTGCTATCGCTGTTTTACAGGGGGTTCCCCGACTGCTCTGCATTCACAGTAGCATAATGTGGGTGGACAGTTTCCAACATTCATAGTCACTATAGTTGGATGGGTTATTGATGAAATTGCTGTTCATTTCTGATGACAATTTAATACAGTACATAACTGAACTGAGTGACCTTTGCTGCAATTGATGTTGGCCTTTCTCCATGTTAAGTGACCACTCAATTTATCTAACTTAGAGAAAATACTGTGCTTACTGAATAAACTGTCTTGAACAAATATATCCACCATTCATCCTGAAAAGGTTGAATGGGCACCAGTAATCAGAAAAGGTCAAAAAGTCTGATTTAAGATTGTTTAAATCTTAAATCTGCTCTTTTTCAGAGGTAAAAGTACATGATGTAACCAAGTGCCTAACTCTATTATCAGTGAGTCTAGTGGAGGCAAGCCAGTGGTGTAGAAGCCTGTTCAAAGAGTGTCACCCAGACTGTTAGTTTGTAGGTGCTAGACAGAAGAAAATAAAAGTTTTAGACGAGTCTTCAATTTTCACAGAAGATGCGTAATTATTTAATCAAAGTTGTGTGGCACCTTTAATATACATATAATTAATATTTCACAGATCCAGAGACAAATGCTTATCTTTAAGGAAAATTGGTAGATGTTGATCACTTAAAATGTGATGTTTAATTTATATAAGCTATTTTCAGAGTTTCTGTTGTTGCAGAATTTACCACATTATGATGGTGTTAACTACTGTTTCTATGGTGAAGCACAAAACAAAGAAGAATGAAGAGCAATAGATCTGCATGCTTTTCTTCAACAAATGTTGATTTAATCCATGAAGATTATTTTCTTAGATTATTCTGAATCTTGAAGTGTTTTATCAGGAGATGATTAACACAGTGATTTTGTTCTCTTCTGTTTTCACTGTTGACCTGATAGCATTGGTGCATTACATGTTGTGTGCATACAGTGCACAGGAATTTACTACTCTAGAATATTATATAGAATGCTCAGGGTTGTTTTTTTAATACATATGGCATTACATATGATGGTATTCTCTGTCCCACACGCCCCCAGCTGTTTGTTGGGTTTTTTTAATTATTACTTCAATCTGACAGATAATTTTGGGTTTGTTGTGTGTTTTTTGTTGTTTGTTTTAGGTTTGGGGTTTTTTTGGTGGGTTTGGTGGGGGTTTTTTGGGTGTGTGTGGTGGTTGGTTTTGTTTGGTGTTGGGTTTTTTTGTGTTTTTTTTTTCTTTTTTCCATATTTAGTTCTAAGTCCTAGCCACAGCTGTTATAACTTTTGGTGAGTTAGCACAGTGACATTAATATTTAAATGTATGCAAATAATGCTTCGGAATTGTAGAAGAGACCCACTCTGTCTTAACATGAGAGTATTCACAACTCTTTGCTCTAGGTACCCAAGTTAGCTGGGTAGTTCCTTTAGAAGTTAGTTTGTTCAAATAGTAACCAGGGATGTTGAATTATGTCAGATCATTAAGGTAATCTAATAAGCTGGGTTTTATTTTAATTAATTAAATAAAATTTGGTGTGCATTTCTCATGGTATTGATGTAGTATCACAGAGAAGGGCTATACTTACACAGTTGTGAGATTTAAGTCTCCTTTGGATTGTCCTAAATTGACCTGTATGAAATAGCCCAGAGGTAGAAAGATATCCACTTCAATTTCTCATCCTTATCTTGGCCAATGATGAGACCTACATAAACATAGGGTGCTTAGCCTATGTTTTAGCATGTTTTACTTTTACCTTCACTCGTTACCTATGGCTATAGTCATCAGTGTGTATACAGGCATACACGTGTGTGTGTATGCATTTGTTTAACCAGGGCACAGTGTGACTTGATTGAAGTTTCATTACAAGCTTGTTAACAGCTAGGTTAAAGAGTGTGTACAAACTGTCTGCTTGTTAATTAGTTCCCATCAGCAAAATTATTAGCACAGTAGGTCAGAATTACTCCTGCCAAATGAAAGCTTCAATAATCAGTACGTATCTGGGTCAGAGACCAATCCGGTCATAAATACTGTGATTGCTTGGGCCTGGAGGGTAGAGTGCCAGAGTCAGCAGCACCACAAAGCTGGTGATGTAGAATTGCTCCTCTATCACTGATAAAACCATATGCTGAACATTAGCATTAGCTTTTTAAAAAAAAAGTTTTGCTGACACTGGAATATTGCCTATTATCAATAGTAATGTTCAAGCATGAGGCAGCAGCTGGCATAACAAATTGTCACCATAGGAGAGGTGTGAATGGGGATGCTTTCAAAATATTATGCTAATAAGAATCCCATTACAGGAGATAGTAGTTAACAGTTAAAAGGCTAGAAATAGCACTGACGTTAATTAATCTGTTTGAATTTGCTCATAGGTTTTTGTTCATACTGAATTCAAGTGGAAATAATCTATTACATTACACATTTATATACCTCTATGTTCTGAATCTTTATGAGGTGTCCTGAATGATGAAGTCTGTTTTGCAAAGGAAGTTAACAAGACTGAGAAACAATCTTACTGATCTGTCTTTTAAATATTTGTTTATGAAGTTCACCTAAGAGTAAAAGGACAGAAGGGAAATGAGACTGGGAAGGGTTGATACTTTAGAAAGTGGATCAAGAGCCTTCCCACTTTGTAAAGCACAGGTGTAGTATGGCACCATCTGGGAACAGCTACTGCCAAGAGGTCCCTCAGAGCTCTCTGAGAAGAATACCTTAGCTTGATTCCAAGGCAGAACCACTGTCATACATAATACATCATTTCCATTGAGATCATTTGCTTTCTGAACATTACATGTGTACTCACAAAAGTGTGACAGTCACAACATATAGGAGGGTTGGCCTCAGGAGGGGAATGACAGGCAAGACCATCCAGGGATGGTGGCCATCAGGAGAATAGACCATCTCCAGTAAACTTTCTAATTTATAGTGAATGTGACATTTATGGGGTGGGATAATTTTGTTGGCTGCATGGGTCAGCTGCCCTGGGTTTTGCTGCTCCTGGCTTTAGCACTGGCTAACTCAAAACTGCTAAAGACCTTGATCACTATGGAGACCAGCATACAATGGCTGGGCACAAGTGAAAACAAGGTGCTTTATCAACTTTATTCTCACTGAATCAGGTGCTGCAGTCTTCTAAAAAAAAAAAAAAAAAAAAAAAAAAAAAAAAAAAAGCTTTCCTGAAGAGAAAATTGATTCTATGATTCTATCCCAGTGAAGCCAGGACACCTGAAACCTAAGGATATGGTTCCCTTTCCTTTAGGGAAAGAAATTACGAGCTGAGTTACATCCTAGAAAATATTGCTCGTAGTATTTTGTGGAAAGCAAAAGCATATGGTAGGTGCAAGTAGGTAATTCAAGGAAATACTCTGCTCTTAAAAAACACTACCTATTCATTTAAAAATAAAGCAGGCTTTATCCAATATATAGAATAATAATATGGAATTATTTATGAAAACATATTTCCTATGAACCTCTCTGCCTATCTTACATCTGTTTATTACAGTAGACCAGAAATGTAAAAAAATTGTCACTTCCAAAGTTTTTCTCTTGCTGCTCCCAGTTGAGACACCCTAATGCCTATATATCACTGCAACATCCTTGTTTTGATTTGAAATAGATAATTTTTATTACATTTGATATTACTCACTTTAGAAGACTAATATTGCTGTATATTTTGGTTTATCCCTCTAGCACTTTGTATAGAATTACATACAACTAAGATTATTTTTTTTAGTTCACTTTTTATCATCCTCTTAAATAGGTGAATGAAACAAATCAATTGGCACTGTTTTCCAGGTAAGTGTCAATAAAGGCTTCTTTTTGATCTATTAATAATGGAGCAATATGGCAACTTCAAAGTATTTTTGGCATATTAATAGTTTGTAAAATGATACAGTAGAATACATTTCAGAAATCATAAGCCCTGTCTAAATTATCTGTGGATCCACAAACCTTTGAGGTTGTTATAATGAGTTAAACATTGTAGATGATGAACCAACACATGATAGTGTTTAAACAGAAATCTATACTATTATTATTCAATTTCCTATGCAATTTTTTTCTTTGTTATAAATAATTACAAATTGCTTTTCTTTGTCCTTTCCTCTGCATCAGCCAGTAGTCTCTGATGTATTTTGGATTTACAGTTTGCATTAATAAGCAGTATTTTTGTATATGACTTTAAAAGAAATCATGTGAGAAATAATGGCAAAGTAATTATTGTTTTGGTGCTCTTTTGTTTGCTTTTGTAAGTTGAAGCCAAATGTTCCAATGATAGTGCTATATTGTTGGGTTTTGCTCCAAAACAGTGCTTATGGGTTTAAAAAACAAAAGGAGAAACAAAGATACATTCAGTTGTTTGTGTGCTATTGTTTTACCAAGTCATCTAAATCTCTTAAATTTTGTATTTTCTTTGTTTTTCTGGTTCCAATATATAATAATAAAAATCTAGGGAAATTTTTTTTTTCTTCCCCATTTATCACTAATTTTCTTCAGTCTTGCAATGGTATAAATGCCATTTAGGGTAACATTAACAGCATCTAAATTAGAATGGTTTTATTTCATACTATATTTCCACAATTGTTATATTTATGTTTTAATTAACTGGTCTGGAATATAGGAATATATTGTTTAGGGGATTTTGTCATATTGTTTTAAGATCTTGTTCTTGTAAGGTCACATTCTTTGAGAGCTAGCATGATCTGATCTCTGATACAGGCCTGTGTTTCCCTGCTTCTTGCCCTTGTTTTTGTAACCTCTAGCTTTTCTTTGTCCTCCTGAGCACAGTGCTGAAGGTGTACTCGGTAGTTTTCACCCTCAAGGTCCTGTGGTGCTGGTGCTTTTTCCACTCTGTAGAACATTATTCTGTTAGCCAGCAGCTTAGTGTTGAATGGCAAATGTGTATCACTCCTTTATTATGTGGGTTTTGTTTTGTTTTGTTTTTCTTTGTTTGTTTTGGTGTTGTTTTGTGTTTGGGTTTTTTTTTTTTGTTGTGGTGGTTTGTTTTGGTGTTCCCCCCCAGTTAGTGCTAGGAATAAAGCCAAGGATAAATAAAGAATAAAGCACAGAGTTTTGTGTCCTGTGTCAAAAGTCTTGTGGAATTCTTTTTAGTAAGTGTCCAAGTCTTAGTTGTCATTCTTGCATTCATCATATTACTTGTATGACTGACATGATATAGTACATGAGAAGTGTCTGGATGTTAGTCATACGAGGTAGAGACATAGAACTCCTAGCATACCAGTTTGCTTCCACCCAATGGAAAAACCCAGATCTCAGGAACTTCTGGGATTCTTTTATTTTCTTAGGGACAGGCATGACCAGGAGTTTGGTAATGGATTATTCCAATAAGAAGTGGTAATAGGGGAACCAGCACATGGTGTAAAATTGAGTCTGTACTATAGCAATAACATGCATATCTTCTTATCTCTAAATATCTCTTGCAAATGCTGCCATAATGTTGTTTTAAACTTGTCTTGCCCTTATGCTGCTCCTCAAGTAATAGTGTTTAGTAAGTTAACTTTTTTGCTTATGTCAAAAATAAATATCCAAGATCATAGAAATTAGAATATATATTGAGTTCTTAGCCAGAAATAAAAGCATAACTCCATAGTGTCCTATGTGCTGAGGCCAATAATATGAGGTTTAACAAGACTGAGCGTAGGATCCTACACTTTGGCAACAGTAACCCCATGCAGTGCTACAGATTGGGGGATGAGTGGCTGGAGAGTGGCCTGGCAGAGAGGGATCTGGGAGTACTGGTTGATTACCATCTGAAAATGAGCCAGCAGTGTGCCCGGGTGGCATGGAAGGCCAATGGCATCTTGGCTTGTATCAGGAATAGTGGAGCCAGCCAGACTAGGGATGTAATTCTGCCTCTGTACTCAGCACTGGTGAGGCCTCACCCCTCACCTCGAGTACTGTGTTCAGTTCTGGGCCCCTCACTTCAAGAAGGATCTTGAGGTGCTGCAGCGGGTCCACTGGAGAGCGATGAGGGTGGTGAAGGGACTGGAGGGAAAGTCTTATAAGGAGAGGCTGAGGGACCTGGGTTTGTTCAGCTTGGAGGAGACTCAGGGGGACCTTATCATTCTCTACAACTACCTGAAAGGAAGTTGTAGTCAGGTTGGGGTCAGGCTCTTCTCCCAGGCAACTAGTGACAGGACAAGAGGGCATGGCCTGAAGCTGCACCGGGGGAGGTTTAGGTTGGATCTTAGGAAGCACTTCCTCAAGGAAAGGGTGATTAGACACTGAGAGAGATGAGAAGACATTTGACTTAAAATTCTGAGCAACCTATAAAGTTATTCTTAATACCAAATTCATTATGTAATGCTATGCTTTCAACTTTGAAATTTTTATGTATGTATACATCTAATTACAGACCTCTTTTTCTTCATCACAGGATGACCCAAACCATATATCCATAGTTTCAGTGTAATGTGAAGCTAGTAATATTGAACATATGCAGAACTGGAAGACAGGGGAACTATGGATGTGCAATGAGATAGGGTCAGAATTGGAACAAAACCAAGCATTGGACTGCTAATGTTGGATTCAGAGGAAAACAGGAATTTGGAGATTTAAAAAAAAAAAAAAAAAAGGCAGAGAGAATGAGGTGAGTTAAATTCTAATTAAAAACTTAATAGGCAGTCCGTTCATCCCTCAGGCTGCTAAAGGGTTTCTTTGCTCTGATAGGTACAAAAAAGAGGGATCAGTTCTCCATCCCAATGTGTTTGGGTTTTTGGTGTAGGTACCATGGTGAGGGAAATTCTTTTAAACTCTCTTTTCATGGAGATACTGACTTGAATTTGGTTCCTGGTTAGAAATTATATCCTTAAGATGTGCTTGATTCTACTGTAGTATAGAGAAATTATTTTTGTTTGCATTGTCATTTAATATAGAACTAACACTGTTGTCACAAAATGCCATCTATTGCATTCTGTGGTGCAACTGAATATATAATGCAAAAAAGGATCTTGAAGTTATGATCCTGATTACAATTTGTTGCATGTCATTGGAGAGTAATAACTACTGGTGTACTCCAGAGGACAGTACTGCATCCAGTCTTCTTTATCATCTTCATTAATGATCTGGGTGATGGGGCAGAATGTACTCTCAGCACATGTGTTGATTACACCAAAGTGGGAGGAGAGGCTGATATGCCAGAGGGTCATGCTGCCATTCAGAGGGACCTCAATAGGCTGGAGAAATGGGCTGACAGGAACCTTGTGAAGTTCAACAAGAAGTGCAGAGACTTGCACCTTCTGGGGAGAAACAACCCCAGTCACTAATATATGCTGAGGCTACCCAGATGGAAAGCAACTCAGCAGAAAAGGAGCTGGGGTTCCTGGTGGACACCAAGCTGAATGTGCCATTGTTATTTCCTTACCGCTCATACTGATTGTTGCTGAAGATCATTTTGCTTTAGCATCTCACTTAGTGTTGCTCTGGAAAAGGTGTTAAAATAGAATATTTTAAACTGAAATATGGTATATTTAGATTAGATATTAGGAAGAAATTCTTTATTGTAATAGTGGTGAGACACTGGAAGAGGTTGCCCAGAGAAGCTATGGATACCCTCTTCCTGGAGTGCTCAAAGCTACATTGGATGGGGCTTTGAGCAACCTGGTGTAGTGGGAGGTGACCCTGACGATGGCAGGCGGAATTGGAACTGGATGATCTTTAAGGTCCCTTCCAATCCAAACCATTCTATGATGTGGCAAAACCTGTGTCTCTACTCACTTTTGATTATACTCAGTATTGCCTGGTTTTCGCATAGTGTGCTTTGTTTCCAGTCAATGCTGATATATAGCAAATAAATTGAAATGTGATCAGCATGATGGATTGTTTAACCCACATTTGTCTCTCTCTGCCTGTCTGAAGGCACATCTAACTCTCTTCATTTGTAAACTTGAATCAAACTTTGAAGTATCTTCCATACTGAATACATTTATTTCTGCACTACATGCTGCATACTATTGTTTGTTGCAAAAAGTATGTCAGTAAGAAAATTAAAAAATGAGTATTTGCTATTTGTTAATATGTGCTTTAGCTTCTGATTCTTTGCAATGAAAAATTGGAATGCTTGTTGAAAGGGATTTTGTACAGCTTTAAAGGATTACCTTGGAAAAATTAATATGCTTAATTTCAATTTAACTTCCCATTTTCAGGAGTTTCTGTTAATGGCTTTTTTTCAGTGTTGGAATTAAAAAACAAACAAACAAAACAAACAAACAAAAAAAAACCCCAAAGTAGTTGTATCTGCAGTAGCTGCTGTTTTGTGACTTAAGATGCTTTTTAAAAATGGTATGAGGATGGGAAAGAATTTGATTTTAAGTGTGAATAAATCAAGGAATACCTTGATATACAATAATAACTGAAAGTATAAGTAGAAAAACATTGCTAGTGTCAACAAGTCTTCGTTGTTCTGTAGTCATTTTAGTTACTGCTGATTTAAAACCGATTTTTAAAGATGAAAAATACAGTCTATGTATGCTCTGTAGAGAGGCGCAGTGTAGCTTTATACATATATGTATATATATTAAAACGTTTAACTACAAGTTGAATTCCTACTCCAGTGAAGTCGTTAAGGTTATACCATTAAGTTCTGTTTAGATAACAGATTAAATTTTACTTCTAATTTGCTGTAACCAACATGCTTCCAAATTCATTGGTCTCCCATTGTCCTATTTTTAGCAGTTTTTCATGCACGACATAATTCTCCTTAGCTGCAAACTAACAAAAAGGAAGCACATTCTCTGTATAGGTAGTACAGCAGGCCTACCTTTAGATCAGTCATAGCAGTATGTTCATAAACTGAAAAAATGACCTCACCATAAAAAGACGACAATATGCCACCTGACAGAATGCAAATAAAGTTTGAGTATAAATATTTGAAGTACAGATGTAACCTCAAATATATAGACAGTACATATGAAATATGGCAAATCTAGGTTCAAGTCCCTGCTTTACCTTCTGTAGCCTTTTGAGTTGGAAAAAAAAAGGTATTCATTCTCAATACCAGCTATGGCTGGTTAAAGGAAGTTTCATGTATCATTGAATAATAGAATGGTTTGGTTTGGAAGGAACCTTAAAGATCATCTAGTTCCAACCTCCCCGCCATTGCAGGGACACCTCCCACTAGGCCAGGCTGCTCAAAGCCTCATCTATCCTGGATTTAAACACATCCAGAGATGGAGCATCCACAACTTCCCTAGGCAACCTGTTCCAGTGTCTCACTACCCTCAGAGGGAAGAATTTCCTTCTTATTTCCAGTTAAAATCTACCATCTTCCAGTTTCAATCAAGACTCATCCTATCACTACAGGCCTTTGTAAAAAGTCCCTCCCCAGGTTTCTTTTAGGCCTGTTTCAAATACTAGAAGGCCACAATAAGGTCTTCTCAGACCCTTCTCCAGGCTGAACAAGCCCAAGTCTCTCAGCCTGTCCTTGTAGGAGAGGTGTTCCAGCTCTCTGATCATTTTTGTAGCCCTCCTCTGGACCTGCTCCAACAGATCCATGTCCCAAATGTTTTCTTCTGGATCTGAGATCTTCCTGACATGCAATAAAAAAGTGTGTGTCTATATATGTATATATGTATGCATATAAATAAAATACTGTTATATGTGCTACAATATATTGTCATTATAATATAGTATGCAGCACATTCTTATCGAATATATTATCAATACAATAAATATATACAATAGACTATTATGCTAATACATAAAATGTGTAATATGAAATATGCATAATATGTTATACGTGTTATCTACATCATATCTGTATGCTCACAGCAGCGCTTAATACATTTTGGTCTCTTGACCAATGTGTTAGGTTTTGCTTGAAATTCAGCTGATGTTGGTGTTAACAATTCTTCTGTATGGTCATGCACCTTTCTCCTGTGTTTTAAATAGGACTAATTCAATTGCAGGCTTTGTGGTTTGAGAAATCTGTTATATTTAGTAAAGTATTTAATAAAATTTTTCTTTTTTATGTAGGTGTCTATTCTGTCTCCCAGTTTGTTGTTCCTTCAATAGCATTCTGTACTTTGACATCATTTATCATACTAGTCTGAATTTTGACTTGTGTCAGCCATCACTCTTGTACTGCGTTGAACAGATAGGATTGCCTGTTATTATCAAATCCTTCTCTATAATACTTAATAATGGGGACTGTCTTATCAGACAGTGGAATGAAATAATTATGTGGAAATTGAACTGGTGTGACTTCTTTGTTGCACAAACCTCAATATTTTGATTTCTAGCTCATGAAAAATATATTGTGATGGTGATTCAGCATTTGTAATGTATTCAATGTAAATTTCTGACCACTAAGAAGTAAATCATAGCACTGAAGAAAATTGAACTAGAAGGGACGTTTAGTTCATCCCTGGCAAGATTAATTTATCTTAAACCCGTGGTAGTAGAGGTTTCATGTATTCATGGGCAATCTCATAGTAAGCTAACTGTCTTTCTATGAAAATTGCTTTTTTGTTTTATGATATTTTCACTTCCTAATGTCTAAGCTAAGTTTCTGGAAAACAAATTAAATTAATTATTTATGTTCTTCCCTGTTGACACTGTTTTTTACTTTATTCCATGAAGCAGACTTTTTTCCTCTGTGAAGTCTGTTTTGCAATATTTATCTCTATTAAACTGAAGACACCATTTTTTTCAGTCTTTACAGTAGGTTTTGTTTTCTGTAGATCTTGTTATTCTTACTACTTTGATTTTGTCCATTAACTCTGGTAAAACAAGTCCTAAACCAGCTTTGCTTGCGTAAGGTAATTTTATTTACATTTCTAAAGGTAGTTGATGAAATAACTCTGTCTAGAAAGTCAAAGAAATAATTGAGACATTTCAGAACAAAATAATTAATGTGGTGTAAGATTTTTTCGAATGTAGACTCAAGGAATATTCAGTCTCATTTCTAGCGGAATATTTTCCAAGCAAAATTAAGTAATACCTTAATTTTTTTTCTCTTCAATAAAAACATTTCGTCAGCTTCCTTTGTAGACTTGAAAAACATTGTAATTAGACTGTTTATGGCACTGGTGGTTTTTTTTTTTTTTTTTTTTATTCTCCCTCTGGGTAAAAACCCACAGCGGTTTTACAAAATTTGTGGTCTTGGCTGCCTGAGCTAAAACTTTTGTCTGCATTCTATAAAAAAAAAAATAAATAAAATGTGGAGTAAAGCCAATCCAAAATGATGGTAATGAGAAAACAATACCAAGCATATAATTCCTGATTGCTTAAGATGAAACCAAAGTCAGGCCAAGCCACGTTGTTAGGAGCTGGCTTTAATGGCAACCCTGATGATAAACCTTGCTCACTCTCATTCACCTTTAGCACTTCCCATCCCTGGAGACATTCAAGGTGAGGCTTGACGAGGCTCTGAGCAACCTGCTCTAGCTGAGGATGTCCCTGCTCTCATCAGGGGGTTGGACTGTTTGACCTGTAGAGGTCCCTTCCAACCCAGACATTTCTGTGATTCTGTGTTTTGACACTTCTTCTAACTGCTTCTCAAAACAACAACAATCCAGAAAAAGATGTAATGGGCAAAACCAAATTCTTGTTGTTTTTGTCTTCCTGTTCACCCTGATCTCCTAATTCTTGGGTGAATGATGAAAATGAGCTAAGATAACAAAATTTAGAAAGTTGCCTTTTTTTGTCTGAATTGAGAGTGTTGTGTGTAATACTGTGTAACAGCAAAACTTGATCTTTTGTTACTGCAGACATGCGGGGAACTGACTCCAACAGTGCACAACTAAGTGGAAATAAAACTGAGGTGGGTAGGGAGACCAGGACATGCTCTGGATAATGCTGCTGGCAACAGGAGGGTGGAATACTCTTTAAAGAGAAACCATTCTTCTAGAAAATAAGCCTTTTAGGTACCTTGTCTTTCACTTTGTAACCCAAATTCCGTGGAAATGTGTAGAAATCCTAACAGGAAAATAAAGTTTATGGGGGGAAAAAGTGGAGCAAATTAGTTAAGTGACTATGGAGAGCTTCCCCTTTGGCCACAATTTGTGGAGAACAACAACAACAACAAAAACTTATCAGGGGGAGTTTTGTAAATTTGATTGGTATTTAGTGAAATTTTAAAGACTATTGAAAAATTTTGAAGAGGAACGTGATGCCATGTGCTATACTTTGAGGAATTAACCATTTGAGGAATGTACTGTGTCTCAATTCAGCATTGCATTTTAAATCTCCAAAATTTCATCTTTCAATTGCTTTATACAGCTAGCGCTATGATTGATTACTGACTATTGTATCCATCAGTGCTATAAAAATATTGATCATCTTTCATTGTAATTATCAGAGCAGAACTAGTAAATAAATACAGTTATCCTCGTTTTTTAAGTTATGGTACATATGATAATCTCTAATGGAAATGAGAATTATGAAATTCCATAAACCTGTACAAATGATAAAAGATATGGAATATATTTACTAGAATGAGTTGTACACTTGACTGAGGAAAAATGGTCTGTCATATTAGACAGTGCATTTTCTGAAGAGTATGTTTTGAGCAGCATGTTTTACTGTGAACGAATAGGATCATGCTGCCATGATAGATAGTGATTAAGTAGAAATTAAACTTTTTTTTTTTTAGCAGCTGACTGCAGAAGAAGAAATGCCACCTTGAATGAATTGTTTCCTTTCTTCAGCCTGACCTCCTCCTACTTAGATGTGAAGGTGATAAATTAGTGACTGAAACAACAGCAGGGATCCTTATTAATAACTCACTTCAGCTCTCTGCAGTCACTTCAAGTACAAATGACACAATAGAAGTTTTGTGGGTTTTTTTAAAATCTGAAACAAGCATTTTCTTCAAGCTTAGAAATTTGCCTGGGTTGAAGGGAGTCTTCAGTTGCCAGACTTAAGTTTTTGGGTTTAGTTTTGGATACAGACATCTCATATGCAACTTTGGATGGACATGGGAGGAAATGGGAAGGTCAGACAGTGATTCTGTGAAGAGAATTAATTATCATAGAATCATCAATTGGGTTGGAAGGGATCTTTAAAGGTCATCTAGTCCAACCCCTTGCAGTGAGCAGGGACATCCTCAACTAGATCAGGCTTCATCCAACCTCTTCTTGAATGTTTCCAGGGATGGAGCATCTACAGCCTCTCTGGGCAACATGCTCATGTTTTTCACCACCCTCATTGTAAAAAAGGCTTCAGGTCTTGCTAGAACCCTCTCTTTTCTAGGCTAAACAGCTCCAATTCTCTCAGCCTTTCTTCACTGAAGGCATGTTCCAGCCCTCTATCATTTTTGTGGCCCTTCTTGTGATGAGGGCTCCAGAGCTGGACACAGTACTCCAGGTGAAGCAAGGTCTCAGCAGAGCAGATATTTCACTAATGTTTCCTCTCTTGGATCCTATTACCTCAGGAGCCCCAGGCTCTTTTCTGTAAGACTTAGAGTGTGTTGCAGTGTTCCCAGCATGCCTTGGAGAAACAGGCTGAGTGTCCTCACTAGCACCCTGTCCCTCTAACCATGGTGTGTCATCCCATATCTTGTTACAGGCAAGCTTGATATTATCCTCCTTCCTCTTCAGGTTTAGTTTAAAGCCCTGTCAATGAGCCTCACAAGCTCCTGAGCTAAGACCTTCTTCTCTCTTTGGTGAATCCCATCTGATGCCAGCAAGCCTGGTGTCATGTAGGGCATCCCATTGTCAAAGCTGTGGCAATGACACCAGCCACAGAGTCATGTATTAATAGACTGGGTCTGTCTCTTTCTTCCAATATCGCTGCCCACAAATGGAAGTAGAGAGTTAAAAATAACCTGTGCCTCAGATTCCTTCACCCTCTGTCCTGAGGCCCCAACGTCTCTTTTGATCACTCATGGACTATGGTTTGTGGCTTCATCTCCACCCACATGGAAGATCAGTAACAGGTAATAGTCTGAGGCATCTCAACATCAATTGCTGTTGATTGAACTGTAAGTAAATGAAATTAATGAAGTGTCCCTTTTCTTTCTGTCTGTCTGTCTTTTTTTGAAAAAGCTTACCTCTGCAACAAGAAATCCAAACAAAGGAAATGGGCAGAGAAGACAGATACCTAAAGAAGACAAATTTAACACTTCTGAGTCATTTCTGATCTTACCTTTGTCTTCTATTTCTTAAGAATAACAGCCGTAAACCAGGCATGATACAAAAGGATGTCTGAGGTACATCTGCATTAGTGTTTTAATCTGGTACAGGAAGGTGTGTTTTGCGCTGAATTTTTCATTGATCTCCTTCATCATGCTTGCCTTCACACAGTAAATCAATATGGACAAATTGGCTTCCTTTGGGTGAAACTAAACTGTATGATGCTCCTTTGGAGTGCTCTTGGTCTGTCTCCTACTTCTAACTGGAATTTGGTCCATGGGACCATAGTAAAGCTACTCTTTGAAAAGAGTGATTGCTGTTACTAATTTGACATTGCTTGTTTGGGAACCTCAGTTCCACCCTGACAGCTCACAAGTAGTGTGTAGAGGACTAGAATGAGGAATTCTATGTTCACTATAAACTTCTCCAGTTTATGAGCTGTTCCTTTCCATATTTTGCAAAGATTTGCATGCCTACTATATAGAATGTATAAAATATATAGTTGTACTTACTTGAGAACACATTACTTCCTTCTTCAGTAGGTCTGAGTTGGTCTCTTGTCTTTGCTGAATGACTATTCATCTGTGACTGCAAAAGGATGCTGTTAAAGTTTGTAGACTTTTTATGATAATTTTCTTCCTTTCCTATATGGATCTCAAATATGGCTTACCATAAGTGAATGTCATTTCTAATACAAATTTCATTTGTTAGAGACCAGTGTAAATAAGGTGGGAAAAGGACCAGTCTTTCTAGTAAAACAGTTCACTCACTAGAAACATATGTACTTTTAATTGACCTGAAAGCATATGTAAATCAGGGACAGCTCTGGGAAACATTTTGTATTAGCTGAAAACTGTTAACAGAAATTACAAAGTGGTTCTGGGTTGTTGATTTCAGGTAGAGAATCTAATCTTGTAATTTCTGTATAGGATAATTAAGTGAACACTACCACAGCTATTCTCCATGCACGAATGCAAACGGTATTTAATTTGTATTAAAAGCTTCTTAGTAAAAAGAACCCTGCAGATACAGAATGTTGTTATTCACCTGAGGATGCTCAGGTGAATTAGAATGGATGGGAAACAAACTGAATATTCTTCAAGTTTCTGAAGGTACCTGTGGGTAGAAAGTGTTGAGCACCCTTCCTCATTTAGTATCACCTGCAAATACAGTGTAGTATAAATAGTATGAGCCCCATCATCAATCCATGGGGTACTGTTCTTGACACAGAACACCAGCTAGAACTCAGGCTACTGTTTACCACCTGTTTAGCCCAGCAGTCCAGCCAGTTTTCAAATCATTCATCAGTCAGTCCAGTAGTCATCTTATTAAGGACAATACTGTGGGAATCAGCATCAGAAGCCTCTTGAAGTTATATTGCACTGCTTTCTCCTCATGTACAGGAATAATCTTCCCTTGGCAAAGCTATTTTGAATGGTCATAATACTGCCTTACTGCCCTTCATGTGTTGGGGAGTAATTTCCCAGAAGACTGACCTTGCCGGTGACTGCTAGGGCTGGCCTGGCTTGCGGGTCCCTGGATCTGCCCAATTGTTAGCATTTCTTCAGCAGCTGGCTTTCAGCACCCATAGGTAAATCCTCCTTAATTCTACTGGTTTTCATATGTCCAGTTTATTTTAAGTAGTGTTTAGCTTGTTACTCTTCATGATTGGCTGTCACATTTCTTCCCAAACCTTGCTCTTATGGTCTGAGAAGACTGAAGCAAAATAGTTGTTGAACTGTAACAGTATTTCTCATGTCATCCTTCACTAACCAGCCCATATCCAACCCACATTTTCTTTGCACTTCCTTTTGCTGCTAACAACGTATTTAAATGAGTGTGTGTTAAAGATGTAACATACAGAACCTATGGATTTGGGGATATATTCTGTATATAACACAAACCTTGTTTTGGTAATTTCTGAACATTTTTCAGTATGTTCAGCCAATTCTATGTTATTTAGCAGCTATATCCAGTACTCAGCACTTTAACTGACCTTGAATAGGAGGGTAATATTTCACTTCTATACCTCCTTTGAGAGGTAGATTAATATCTTTATGCTTTATTTCTCCTGTTATCATTCCAATCTACTGTCATGCAGATCTCATATTGTCTGTTTACAAAAGGAAGTACTTCCTGGGTGAGCATTCACTTTTCTTGTGGACAGTAATATATTAATTTCATTTAAATTGAGTGACAGCTGCATAATTCTGTTTTCTTGTTAAAGTTCATGAAAATGGATGAGCAAGGTCTATATACAGGAGAAGAATGAATTCTGAGCGATGATAGTAACACTCCCATATTGGTATAATCTTTATAACAATAGATTCAGAGTTTTTCTAGGCATGTGTAAGTCAGAGTCATAAGCCAGTTTTTAAAACTCTATTTAATTTTATCATGCTTATTTCAACATATGAAACCAGAGCAGTAAAAAAAAAATAAAATCACGCTTTCAGGGGTTTATTAGTGATTTAGCAGTGACTGTACTTGACTTATATTGCTGCTACCCAAAAAAGGTTGCACTACAGTCCAACCAGAATGTTTTGTCAACCTTTTGTCTAATAAGTATGTAAATAAGACTGGGTTGATCCAATCTGGAAAGTAGAATATAGAAGTATGATATGATACATCTAGGATTACTGAAGATTGCGTTCTTCAATATAAGTTGAGAAAAGATAACTGATTAAGTCTGAAGGAGAAACCAAGACTTAAATCACAACTATTTGTCGCATGAAAAGGGTAAAATAATTTGGCAGAAAATAAAGCCTCTTGCATTCCAGCTGGTCCTCAGATATCAGAGGGGCTGGGGGCAGGTAGGTTTAGATTCTGAGTGATGTCCAATTTG
>JANHGN010022640.1:0-13772 GCA_024605025.1 Megaceryle maxima | reverse complement strand
TTGTGATGTCTGTCCGGTGGTTTGTGTGGTTTTGTTTTTAGGGTGGTTGTTGGGTTGGGGGTGTGTTTTTTGTTTTTTTTTTTGTGGGGTGGGGGGGGGGGTTACTTTTTTTGTGTGTGTGTGTGTGTTTGTTGTTGCATGGTTTGTTTTATTATTATTAATATTTTGTTTAGCGGGGCTTTTTCTTTTTGTGTGTTTTGTTTGTTTGTTTTTTGTTTTTTTTTTTTTTTTTGTTTGGGTGTTTTGTTTTGTTTGGTTTTTGCATTTAATTTCTGGTTTTATGTCCTACAACTAAGTTGATTTTCTAAGGGTTTAGAGTTGGCTGTCCTTGCATGGGATTTACTGATTGTTCATTCTGCTAACGATTAGAAATAAATTATTTGTAGCATATACATAGCATTTGTAGCGTATAACTTTTGGGCTGAAATTTTTTAATGTGTAGAAACCCTGGTGTGAATCAATAAAAGGGATGTTACGTATCTGTCAGATACAAGTACTTTATCCATTCAGATGTAATTTCCCACACAGAACTCAGTTCCAAAGCCTACTTATCCTGAATTCTCTGTAATGAAAGCAAGTGAATAATCTGGCAAATGATGTCAAAGTTCTAAAATTTCTAGAAGGAGTTGTGAGAGGAGCCAAAGGCTCAGGTCTGGGAGGAGTTCCATAGGCACTGAGAAGAATCAGTGCCTTCATACATGAAGGGGGTAGTACTTTGCCTTCTGCCATGGGTAGCTCCAGTAGCTAATCAAAGAAAGAGACTGGAAATCCTCAGCTCAGAGTAGACAGTGCTTTACAGAAATAATAGGTCAGAAACAGGGACAAGTGTTAAGGATTGACATGTTTCTTTGGATTTCTGTATCTCCTTTGTTAGTAATTATAGCTGCATGTGGGTGTGTGTGTACTTCAGCTGTTACCTAAACTGTAGATATGAATCATGAGGCAAGAATATCCCCAGCAGAAATGTGGCTGTGTTTGAAGTACTTGTCAGGGTGAAGAGATCAACACTAGTAACAGCTCTGGGATAAACTGGTCTGTATGGTTCTTTCTCTGTGATGCTATAATGTCAGTTTTTTTCCCATGTGATAAACGAATATCCAAAACACAGTCTGAATTAGGTGTCAGAAATGTAATCACAGTGCAAAAGAAGATATATAGCTTATGTGGTAGACTTCACAAGCCCTTAAGTTTATGACTTGTAAGTTTAGAGACTGACACAGCCAGATTCTTAAAGGAAGTGCAGATATGAATGGGTGCATTTAAGGATTCATAGCATTAACACTGTACAAAGTGGTGACAAAAGGTATAAAAGGCTCCAAAACTATGATACAAATCAATTAGACTCTGAAGACATCTAGAAAAAAAAAGGGAAATTAATATGGTTCTGTGTAGCAACTTGTATAGTCCTGTGACTGTTCATGCTATGCCCATGAACTTTGTCTAGGTCCTAAGATTCTAGTGGTGAAAATGTTAGAGGATATGTATTTTGCAGGACTGGGGGAGGTGGAAGTCTGTAATGATATCAGCCCTAGAGAAAGCATAAAGATATTTTGGTTGTGTATGGGGTAGGCATACTGTCTGTGAATAATAAAGACAACAGAGTCAAAGGTAACTTCGTGCCAGATGCAAAAAAAAAAAAAAAAAAAAAAAAAAAAAAAAAAAAGTAGATGCAAAAAAAGAAAAAAAGATTTCTATGATCAGTGATTTCACTGAAGAAAAATGACAGTCTTGTAAAAACTAAAATACATGAAAGTATACCATACACACTAGAGGGTGAATAAAGGCCTCCAAAAAATATTAAAGCAACTGTGAAAAATACAGAAGAAAAGTATCTTCTCTTATGGTGTGTGGTTTCAGGTTGCTTAATCAAGAACTGTATCTTCCTGGGTTTTTTTCCATAGCAAGGGCAGAAAGAATCTCTGATAGAATCATGTAAATCAAAGGGCATGGTTGAAAATAGGTGTGTACTGCCAGTGGTGGAAACAAAGTCTCTGTGCAGATGGCCTCGTGTTCTCAGTGGGCTTGTAGGATCAAGAGGTTTAGGGACTGAATCACTGCCTGCTTCATGTGGAAAATCCTCATTGCTTCTTTCAGATAAGATGATACTGTGGAAATCTTCAGGGTAATGTGACAATATTCTTCCCCTTGTTTTACCCTGCAAATTCTACTCAATCCAGAACGGCAGGATTTGGTCTCGGGTCATTAGGAACAGACAACAGTTCTTTATTCCTAACCTAGTACAGAAATACATAATTTCCTAACACTGCAACTTCTGAAGGTATGCTTTACAATGTAGTTGCATCCTCACTCTGTATGTTCGCTCACACAATCCATTCTCCTTTTGATTGTTCAAGCTGGTACAGTAAAATGACTTCTGGAATTTGAGTTACTTTTCTCATAGATGCACTTAATTTGAATAAAGTAATTTGTAAGCAAAGCTAAGAGAGCTACCATCAGTCATCTGTAATGTATCAGTAGACTTAAAAAGCCTCCGGCTGGAATCAGACTTGATCTGGTCGTTGATATATCTACTGTATTTGGGTCACAGTATGTCCATGATGAAGTCAAATAGTAAGATGATAGTGTAAGAGGAAGACTAATCACTTACCTAAATACAATTGAAAAGATGGCTTATGTACAAGCGTACAAGCCATTGGTTTTCTGCTCTTTGATAAATGCATATAACTTTTTTCTTTTTTTTTTATCCTAGGCTTAATCTCCTAATGGTCTTCACAGAAGGTGATTACCTTTTAGCTTGGTACAGATTTGATTGGACTTCTGTTTCAACTGCAGTGAGAATAGCCATTAGAATAGAGTCCCGTTGTCAAACCAAAATGTAACAGTCCTCTTATGGAGTTTCCTTTTTTTTTTTTTTTTTTTCTTCCTTTGGTACTAGAAGTCTCTCTAGGTTACATGTATTCAACACAGCCTTTTCTGCAGACATGGTACTCTCCTAGAGTTCTGAAGCATCTTTTAATATAAAATGGCACGTGATGTTAAGCTTAGATTATTTTTTTTGTTTTGCTAGAGAAAATGCATATATGTTTTCTGAACATGAGTTTAACACATGCATAGCTCAAGAGTGATCACAGCACAGTGAAGCTGCACATTGTTATCTAATATATGACTAATTCTTTTGTTTACCCTTCTTTCACCCATTTCAGCTTTTTTAACTATATAACAAGCATGTTTTCTCACCTTTTTAACAGTGCTTGTAAATCATTGCAGATTTGTATTTTGAGTGTTACACAAGTTGCAGTAAACTTTTGTCAAAGATTTAAACTGGGATATGAAGAAAATGGCAATAGATGCAACTACAGTGTTTAATGAGTACAGAAATACCAAAAGAAAATGTTATATGTAAAGTAGCATATTTGCAGGTGTCTCTTCCTTTATATAGCCTTCTTGGTATTATGTACTGATACTGTTTCTGGTTTTGAACTAAATGAGTACCTCACTTTAAAATCTTAAAATTTATGGCATGACCATTGATTTTAATTTTTGCCAGTACAAAACTAGTAGACCATGAAGCTCTTGCAATAAAAGCTTACATAGCACAGCTACAGCATCTAAAAATCTAATTGGGTAGGCCTTTTACAAGGGCTTCTAGTAATAGGACAAGGGGTAATGGCTTCAAACTGGAAGAGGGTGGATTTAGATTAGATATTAGGAAGAAATTCTTTACTGTGAATATGGTGATACACTGGAAAAGGTTGCCCAGGGAAGCTTCATCACTGGATGTGTTCTAGACCAGGTCAGATGGGGCTTTGAGCAACGTATTCTAGTGAGAGGTGTCCTTGCTGATGGCAGGAGGCTGGAACTAGATGATCTTTAAGCTCCCTTCCAACCCAAACCATTTTATGATTCTGTATCAGACCTGATATTAAGATTGATTTCACTGTCAATATTTTGATTTTTTTGGGGGGGAAAAAAAAGTAAAGAAAAAAATGAGTTAATAGAATTAATTGTGACAACTGCAGATGAATAATGCTTGATACTTCATTTAAGTAAGGAAAAATTTAAAATGTGGTCAAAAATTCATATACATTGAATACTTTCTATGTTAGTTGAATTCTGTCCTGTTACTGCCAAATTTAGGATCACAGCTGGAGGGATGTAACATTAGGAGTCTGGCTTGAAGTTTCCATGTAACTACTGAAAATATGACAAGAAAATGGTGGCTAAAATGCTGCTATTTTGTGTGGCAATGTCATTATATTGGTCCTTGTATTGTCATTATATCAGGTCCTTTCTGTATGAAAGAAACTGTTCAATTTGTAAGGTTGGTCCATAAAATGTGTACTTGAGAGCATCAAGGAACTGTTCAGCCTACCTTGCAGGACGAGCTTAAATGAAGTTGTTTTATTTACTTGGAAAGTAAAAACTGAAAGGAATTGTGTTTCACTTTATGGTTGAATGCATTTGAAAAAGCAGAAGAGTTTGTGCAAAAGAAACGGGTAATAGTACATGAACAGATAGACTGAAGATGTCTATATATATATAAAATTTGGCAACAAATAGAAATGGAGAGGAGAAACTTGGAAACATGTTTCTGGGTTTCATACTAGTAGGAGCAGTCAGGGTGAAAAGGTCTAACTATTTTTAAGAAAAATTCATAAATTCAAAAATGTTTTAGACAAATGAAAAATTGTGTAAGAGAGTACATTAGGTATTTGCCTTGAGCAGCACAGGTTTGTATTTGCTGACATTCCTACATCTGTATTTTAGGAGGATGTTGCCAAAAGAGACCAAAGGCAGAAAACGAGAAAATTGTATCTGTATTGCAGTGCTGTCCAAGCTGCTCTGTAAATAAATAAATAAATTAATTTTACTTTCACTGTTTTCCTGGCTTGCATGTCTGGAGCTGTAGAAGATATGATTGTAATTGCAAGTTATACAGAAGAGACATGTTCTACTCTTTTGGGTCAACCTTGTTTGGTTGCTTCTTTTTTTTTTTTGTGCCCTTCATGCTGCATGTGTAGCCTGCTGATCCCTAATAGCATCAGAGCTGTGAGGCAATTGCACCCTTGTGTGTGGAACCTGTGCATTGTAGAAATAATTTTATTGATTACAAAAAAGGAAGAAGCAAAAGGTATAGTTAAAATGATGGCACAAATAAAGCTGTTTTCATCCCTCTTACCCCCTTATCTTGCCACAGAATGAAAAAAATAATTGAGTCAAGCAACTCTGCCCCATTTTAACTAGAAGCAATAAATTATCATTTTAATGTTGTATAAATACATTAATTTTTATTGTTTTTTATGATTTTGATGGGATTGTCAGGTGAGAGAGGCACTTGACTTCTAACAGTACTTTGAAACAGAGATTGTTTCCCTCACTACATCTTTTGTCGCTGCTGTGCTGATTGCCACCAAACCCACTCAGACATGACCAGAATCCCATTATCAGCAGCACTTTTTCCAAATAACTGTATTTGCCTATGTTTTCTGTATAGGCTCACCCACAGTACCAGATAGATATCACTTGTCAAATATAGCAGCACTTACTATGTTTTGTTGTGTGTCTCTCTCCTACCCCTAATGCAAAGGCTGTGGCTGCTCGTTTATAACACTGCTTCTTGAAGAAATTTTGACCCTCTAGGGAGAGGATTTGCACATCAGAAAATAACTGCCCATGTTATCAAATGAAGCAGCCCTTTCTGAATGGAAGATTACATTGGTAATTTCAGAGACTATTGAAGACGCTGCTTCAGTGCAGTGGATTGGTCACAAGGCAGTTCTCTGGTATGTTCTCTCTTCTCTGTCCCTCTCTGCAATCTCATCAGCTCTGTCCCACTGCCCTTGGTGTTTCCTCACTGATTCCTCAGAACATCCATTGCTGGCAAGCTAAGCCATGCCCTGTTATCTCAACTACAGGTTACTGATCCCTTCTTTGATCCCCACTCTTTTCATCAGTATTGCTTTACATACCCACTTTCCCAGTATTGCCCCTGGCTGAGTTGTATTTAAATGCATTAAATTGCATGGTGACAGGAATTACTTTTACACTGAAATTTTATACTGCATAAACACAGAATCATGAAGCTGAGACTAACTTGTTGATGTTACCTGCTCACGGGTATCCTGGAAGGTGTTTGCCTTAACTTGTTTTTAAGGACTCTGAGTTGGGAACACTGTGATATCATGAAATGATGTATTCTAGTACGTCATTACTCTTCTCACAAGAAATTTGTTCCCTTTAAAATCTAACCTTTATGATGCTGCCATTTAACAGCACTCCCTCTGCTACTGCTCATATCAGAGATCTGAAGAGTAATAGCTCATCCTCCTTGCCTTCAAAGCAGCCTGTAAAGGTGGTTCTTCCCTCCTGTGCATTCTGAACAGACCCTCTAAAAACTACACCAATATAAGCAATATACCACTACAGCAGGTCCCCAAATAATTTATTAAAGTCAGAAAATAGGTAGAGTTCTGTAGAAAAGGAAGTTTTTTGATCCATAACCTTTTCCACTATGGTATTTCTTTATGTAATTTATTATATATTTTGCTTCAGCTGATGATTTTTAAAGATCTTGCATTTATATTATACTTATCTTTAAGGTTGTATAATAGACATGATATCAGATGAAAACCCACACCTGTTTCTCAATATTTTTATAGTTTCTGCATCGATAATTTGTACATCAGCGGATTCACTCAGACTTATCCTTTAAGTTCTTCTTGTATAGATGAAATAGTAACATTTCTTGATGGTTTGTAGATACCACTAATTAAGTAATATGCTAATAACTTCAGAAATATGTTGTCCAACAGACTCTGACTGTTGCCAAATACAAACCAATTAGGTCCTGTTTTACTGTCAAAACAAGTTAATGAAGTGTTTCTTTTTAATGCAGCCAATACTTTTTGATAGAAGAAATTTAATTGGATTTTTTTTTGAGCTTTCCTTCTCCTTCGGAAACCAAATATAGCTTAATTTTCCCCATATACTTAAGTGAAGCACAGTGGAACAGTGTTGCTATTCATAGATATTGCAAAATAACTGTCAAAAAATGCAGACTTAAAGACAGAACTGCTGTTTTACTCAGAAGAAAACACTCTTATAATAATTTGCTAATTTATTCAGTCTATTCATTCTTTCTATCTAAAGATCAATGTAGTAACTGTTTTCTTCTCACTTTTATAAACTTTTGTTTCCAAGCTCACTCAGACAAAAAGAAACTTTCAGTGAATGAAATAGCCTTCTTATATATGAAAAGAAAATGGCATGGGAAAATGGCACAGAAAAATGGCTGATCTGGGATTTACAAATATCTTTATTTATGCTTTTAAATAGAGGCTATATGCAAAAATCTGTATAACTTTGATGAGATCATAAAAGATAAAATGCTGTTACATGCTTGCAGGCAAGTCTGGCACGTAATCATTCTGATAAGGGGAATGTGCATCAATGTAATCCTTTAAAATAATCTCCAAAATAACTCTAATCCTGAAAATAACTTTTTTGAATTTGTAGAAGGATAAAAAAAAAAAAAAAAGAGGAAGAGGTATTAGCTGAAATGCTTATAATACAAAAACAGAGTAGATAAAATACGTTAAAGCCATGAGAGTAATACATTTTTTTAAATTCTAAAACAGGAATGGGGGGGGAGGAGGCTGGAGAAAAAGTTGTGAAATGTAAGTAACATAATAGAAGCTATGCATGATATTAATATAAGGCATTTTGCAGAAATTTAAGCACATATGGCATGTTGAATGCAGGCTTTTTTCCTGAAAAAATGAAATAGAAATCTGCTTTTTCATAGAAAACAGTGAACTACGTAGAATTCAAAAAGCTTTTAAAAACAATATCTGGAATGCTGTTATGCTTTAAGAAGTAGCAGCTTTGAATTATCACCAACTGAACCAAGATCTAAGGGACAGTAGTGCCTGATACTCACTGACCTCATTCTCTTCTTGTTCCTGAGACTGTGGCTGACATATATGTATTTATACTGCTTTTCCTGTCTAAATACCATAAAATACCTGAAGTTTTAAAAATCCTTCCTTAGTGAATGAAAAAATAGTTTGAAAAGTAAAGTCTAAAATACTTCTATGGCTGCATCACTTTCTAATGCCAATGATCTGATTAATGTTTGAGGATTTCCATGCCAATGGAATACAGTGGTATTGTGCAAGTAATAGACAAGCTGTTTATTAGGGGCTGTCACATTTTCAGTCACCACTGGTACTTAAAATGTTACAAAAGATTTTATCAATGTTAAAATTCTTTCTATATTTTAGTTTAGGTATATAATTTTACTACTTATGATTCAGAGCACAAGTTTCTTTCTCTGCCAGATTTCAATGTTTGAGAATTTTTGGAACCCTCCAGAAGAGGGAATGATGTGTCTGATGCTGTTTAACTTATGATCAGATTTCAGAGTTGGCTGGCATTTCCTATGCTGAGGGAGTAGGGACAGTGGTTTTCAGTTCTTTTAGGGGTTTTGGGATGTGTATATAATTTAGTTATTTCTGATTAAGATGTTACAGTGAATGACCTCTAGCTTTATTATCTTTCACTGGTTGTTCTACAGTAGTTATTAGATGGACATCACAGTTGCATTCATCCTGATTTTCTTCAACTTTCAGGCTTTCTTTCATCTTTCACAATGGCAACTTGTACAGCCTCTCTTAGCATATGACTACCTTTCAAATGCACAGTTATTTCCATATTAGTCATTGTAGCTAAATATGCAGGGATAAGCCTATATAAAAATGATGGTATGTTGCAGGGCTTTTTTCTTCCTAATACTAATAAATAATATTCTAATAAGAACAGATGATAACCTAAAGTGTTTGCTGTTCAAAGGTAATAACCTTTTAACATGAAAGTAGCAGCAACAGGCATTCATAAATTTACAGTACTATCCAAACTGAAAGGTTCTGATGATACTTACTAAAGTAAGGTGGGCAAAGACACATTTGTGCATCACACTTGCTCAGTGGCATATGACAGGAACATTGTGCTGACGTTGCAATCAAAATGAACCTCAGTCATTTTGCACTCTCACTGTAGTTTCACACACAGTATTTCACAACAGGAAGTGACTAATGTGATAACCTCACACTAGAGGTGCAGTGCCAGCCTTGAAATAAAAGGTGGAGTGCAGTGAGCTCCCAATGCATGCAGTCAGTTAGCACATTTTCTAATGAGGTCTTGCTGTCATGGGATGAGAGGTTTATTTTCCTCAAACTAAAAAATATTCAGACTCCTTCAAGGTTTGGTTCTTGAAAGCTGCTTTATATTTCCTGTGTGGGGAACAATTATACACGCTGATTAAAAAAGAGAGCAGTTATATCAAAACAAAGGTCCATCTAACACAATATACTTTCTGTGACCCTGTCTCTTTCTGGATTCCCGGGGAAGAATAGGAAATGAGTGCAATAATGTAGTGACACCACCTGTAAATATTATCCCCGTCTCCAGAAAATTGTCTCTTTCTAAGCCAGTGTTAATCTCTTACTGTGTAATAACTATTCTTAATGTTTTACCTCCAAAACATTAATGTTCTGCTGCATTTTGAGCATAATCACCTACAACAAGAAGTTGCCGAGCTGTTTTCTGGGTAGAGGCTTGAGGGAGGGTGTGCATCCTTGAGATGCAGCTCATTGCCTTTGACAGCTAGTTGTAACTCAAGGGCTCAAAGTTGTATAGGTATTAGACTTTCAGTCACTAGAGGGTAGCTCACACTGACTTGTGTTTGCTGCCTCTAGCATAAAGTACCTCTGTAAAGATAAGTCTATTGAATGGCATCATCTTTCTCTTCAAAACCTTCAGTTCCTCTCTTACCTTGTGTTTTATGAATGTTAGTCTGTCATAATATGCCTCAGTAAGAAAATTAATGTGGACACTGAAGCAGCGGTTCTTTTGATAGCATTAGGTGGTATAGGAACGTGTACAGAGGCAGCAAAGTCTTTCTGAATAATAATTTTTCATCTTGGATAGTCTCAAGACTTGCTGTTTTGCCCCAAGTGTGGATGTGTTAGGGTATTTAAGATAGAGGTGCACTTACTGGGTTGGGATTAACCTACCAAACCAGGTTTGTCCTATCAGTTTTGTCCACCTCTTCAATAAACTTCTGGGAAACTAAGTAGTTGTTTTCCAGCACTCCATGGGCATGTAATTTCATGTGAAGAAAACATTCCCTGTGTGAGTATTAAATCATCCAGCATCTTGGACCTTTCAAAATATACAGACAAAAGCAAACTGGACTGTAAAATTGTTATTGGTGCTAGAAAACCTACTGGGGCAGGGATGAGAGACCTTAGATTGATTCCTTTATGTGTCCCTCTAGCAGAGAGGGATGGGAATGAGAGGACTTGCTGGCAGCAATGTGTGTGTGCCCCCATGAGGCTTTGATGGTTTCAGTCAAGGGTTTGCAGCAGTGGTCTCATTCTTCTTCTGAAATGAATGAATGGAATTCTTTATGAAAAAGTGAAATTTTTAAGCAATTAAAAATGCTATTGCAAAAAATGAAACATATTTTGAGATGTTTATTCTCAATATGTAAATAAGATGGAATCTTTTACTATATTATCTCCACTTTGAAAGTTGTTGTGACACGCAGTGTCAAACAAAGGCATTATGTATATCCCATGAACCAAAAATGCACTGAGATGGAATATGAGGGCCCTTGATTTTTGTTGCTGATTCTTTGAATTTTGTGTGCTGAAACACGTTTTCAGGAACTTAGTTCTACACTGTTGAAATGGAAGTAGTGAATTTTTAGTTCACAGTATCGTTGCAGACCATGGTTTTGCTAGTGTAAAACTGTGCCTTTTTCCCAACCACTGCTATTCTCATTTTACTAATTAATAACAATTGCCTTCAACATTTGGCATGTTTTCAGTTAATAAGCTCTAAGGTCCATACATACCAATAACCTCATCAAAAGTTAGAGTAATACCAGGAATTATTAAGCACCACTAGATAGAAGTAGGCTGCATGTATTGAACAAAGTAACAAAAATAATCTTCCTCCATTATTACCAGCTTATGTATGATAGAAATTGCTCCTTTAACTTCCAGAAGGGAAGATATGTATATATTTGTCATTTATATTGAAAAATTAACAAAAGGTCCCAGTTAGGATTGAGATGTTCCCAGTAGATTTCTTTTAAATTATGCAGTACATTTATTTGGAATGTTTATTGTCATTTGATGAAAGAGCATCTACCTGAATAATGAGGGGGGGAAAAAATTTTTTTTTTTTTGATCTTGACATTTCTAGGGCTTTACAGTATGATAATGGGTCAGTTTTTATGCTAGCCATGTGTTTCTTGGAAACTAAAATCAGGACATCTGTCTGATGGTTGTTGCAGCACAACTGAAGTATGGCCATTCTGTGTTAGAGAAACTGCTTTTACTGTTTTATTGTTTTCAAGTCTTTGTTTGGAAGCTTTTAGAGAAACAAAGAGAAGCCAAAGAATACTTAGAAGACACCATTTTATTACAAACTGTCTCAGATAATTTGTAATATCTAAAGAAAATGTCAGGTTATTTTATAGAAAATCTCTTGCATTTCTATTCAGACTTTTTTCTTTTCATTCCTGTTTTGTAAGTTCTGTAATATGGTTAATATATTTAGTTGCTGATAGTGAAAAGCCTGTTGGCTGTAAAGGGTGTTTGAAGTGAAACATGCAATTAATATTGAATTTGCTCAGATAAGTGTTCCATTTTTTACAGAGAAATTATGAAAGCTCCTGATATCCTAACTAGTAATAGAGGAAGGTCTGTAAGCATCTGGATTAGTGACTGAAACCAAGGTCTTAAAGGCTGCCAAGGGAGTAGTAGAAACACTGTCTGAGCTTCTATTGTTGAATTTTAGATATTAGTGTTTGAATTATTGAAAAAGGAAAGCACTACAATAGTTGTTTTTTTCAAATCTCTCACTGTAATATGTGCATTTTGTCTGCTTATTTAAAAATGGAAACATACCTTCAATAAAAACTATTGCTTTAAGTATATTTAATTCAAATTTATTAATCAGTATAAATATATTATGTTACTTAATAAAATAGTGCTCTTTGCAGCTTTAAATTAGTAGTTAGCACATTTTGTATTTTACCTTTCATTAGAAGGCAAAAATACAAAATGTTCCCAATAGCATCTTTCAATCATTTTTTCTTTCTGTCGTATTTTACTCTCTTAACATACATCATAACAGATTGATTAGATAATAGTAATAGAATTCTCCAAATGCACTTCTGCTCACAAAATGTTTTCTGGTCCATCAATGGTGTTTTCACTTTTACTTTGAGATAACATCTAACTTCAATTCAATTCTGGCTTTTCAAGTGGTATCTAACGTTACTGTACAGTCAGGTGCTTTGGTCCCAACAGTAATGGGGTCTGACAACAAAGCTTTACTGGGGCACTAGGAAGGATGAGCAGCATTGCACCCATACGCCCCTAATCACTGATAGCAAACACAGGGTCATAAGCGATGCCATGACCCTGGAGAACTGCCAGGACTGCTTGGTGTCTGGGTCATCTGGCAGCAACAGCCGATTGTGCATATGCCTTTTGCATGTGGGTTAGAGTCGGGCCCGCCTCTTGGCTCCAGTGGAGGCAAGGCAATTGGAGGAAATGTTACCTTATGTCAAGTGAGCAGCTTGCTGCCTATGCTGCAGATGTCAAGTAAAGGGGAAAGGGGTTGGCAGTCTGCCTATACTACTGATACTGGTCAAGGGTAGGGTGTCAGGAGTAAGAAAACAGTTAACTTGTATGAAATTTTGTATGTGCTTTGCAACAAAACATCACACTAATGTTTATATGGATTGTGCAATTACTGTTTTGAGAATGATTTAAGGTTCTTGCTCAACTAAGGAAAGATAATTTAAGCACTAACAGCTGCAGAAGCAGCTAAAGCAGGGACATTTTTGCATGTGAAATCCACTGTTTTGAGCTCTTGTCCTTTTCTGTTTCAAACATTTCTTCCCGCCTTCCCCATGGTCACGGTACCTCAATTCCACACACACTTTTCATTGACTATTCTCTACAGTTTTCTAATTTCTCTCTTTAACATAAACCTTCCCAGGAAAACCTAGCAAAGCAAACAGTCAAGCAAATAAATTAATCCAACTAACATGCTTGCAGTCATGGCATTGTTTATTCTGCACAGACATTACACACATCTCCTCTGAGCCTGATCTAGCTTGTGAACTCCATGGGGTAGCACCTGGACACTTTAGTTCTCTGAAGCTGCACAATGTCTAACAGAGTAAATTCAGTTGTGATTGGTCCTTAGGCCAATAAAAATAATATAAGCAAAAGAATGCATCTTCCATAAAAACATCCAGTTTTAGGAGAGAATGCTATCTTGATGATTTGTTTGAATGGTTGAAGAAGAAAGAAGTCTCATTTCTGATTTAATTTCTTTTATCTATTTCATAATACCCATCTCTGATAAGATTGACATGGCCTTGTACTATTCTAGGGAAATTCGGATCAACTGGCATGTAGCCAGGTTTCTTATGGCTATAGTGTCCTATTCTGGAGTGGCTTTATTCCCTTTAAAAATCAGAACTGTAAGGAAAAATGCAGAGCTTGCTAATTAAGCAGAATGCAGCGATTTGCGTATAATAATACGTGTGGTTGGTAGTATAGTTTATTCTCTTTGCTACACAGCTGCCTTTTTTTTTTTTTTTTTTTTTTAATTTTTTTTTTATTTCAGCAGTACCATATTCTGGTTTGAGCTTTCATAAACTTACATTAACCTAATGTTGAACAACTAACTGTTACACCATTCTTAAGTGTGTCCATTCTCTA
>JANHGN010022639.1:6963-26638 GCA_024605025.1 Megaceryle maxima | reverse complement strand
CTGGAACATTCCTTTCCTTACTGGATCTTATTTTTTCTCTCTCTCTCTCTCTCTCTCTCTGTATATATATATATATATATATATATATATGTAGCAAGGTCAAGATCAGTAGCAGACTTCCAGACTTGGTTTTGTAAAATCAGTAACTCAGTTTTACCATTCTGATGTTATTTTAAATAAAGTGGACGCATATCTGCAGGAAGCAGAATTCACAATTAAGATTAAATCTATTTTACATTAACATGAACAATAAACCCCAGTCAGCAGAAGCACTGGCTGATAAATTAAGAACATTGGGACATTAAAGGAAGATAACATTCAAAATTGCTGCCATCCCAAGCAACTGCTCCAGGTCAAACATTCTTTCTGAATAATGTTAAATATCAAAAAAGCTTTAACTATCAGGTACTTATCACCAACAGCAATTTTTATCTGCAGATAAAAAACATTCTTCTCTTTAAAGTACAAAAAAAATAAATCCAAGTTTTGCTCAGGTAATATTTTTAATATGTTTTTTATTGTATGAGTAATAGACTTCATAGCAGGAAAATAGTCAAAGGCATATACTTAAAAAAATATATTTAGAAGTTACCAGAAAATTCTAGAATTATAAATGATGATAATATAAATGCCAGTTAAATATAACTAACAACAAAACAAAGTTTAGTTTTCAAGTGTGATGTTAACTACCAGCATTAGCAAAGGACACTTTCTTTCCTTTTGTCTTCATTGATCCGCTTCATTATTCAAAAGTCTTGAAAGATTCATTCTTGTTTTTTCAAGTGCCAGTGTTTTTGCTCGCCTTGAAGGTCTTGAACTTGACATTGGGACTGGTTCTGGAATTTCATCACCACTGAAATGTAAAATATTTTAAAGTAAGTCCAAAAAGACTAAGCAATCTGAAGAGTTTCTATATTAGTGAACTTGAAATATGGTCTTCAACAGCAAAAATACTTCTTACTAATTATAAACTTATTTTTTCAGAAGAATATATCAATATTTTCCAAGTGACACAGCAGCATCAGTAAAGATAATCAAGTGTTAGCAGTCACAAAATAAGCAAAACCCCCAAAAGATGGGTGGTAGCGAAGTAAACACAGCAAGCAGGCAAATGGGACTGGTTGACCCTGGCTACCCCAAAATCTGGGGATTACTTGCTTGAGAAAGAGGGAGCACAGCTGAAAATTACAATGTCATTTTAATGCTTATATCCTACAAGATCTTAAGGGAAGAAATGCATTGTGTACAGTCACTTATCAGTGATTTCTAGAAGCTTATAAACTACGTGTTGAAAACCAACAAAAATGTGGAGGGAAAAAGAATTTAAATAAAAATGTTGATTCCTCCAAAGAACAGGTTTTTTTAAAAGCAGAAAGTGACTGGAAGAGTAATAATGTAAACAAAAAATTTAATTTTTGTTAGCTAGAATGTACCCTCACTCTACACACAAAAGGTATGTTAAGAAACAAAACAAAAGAATTACAGGCTCTTGGGCAATGATACCAAAATGTGAAGCTGTCAAGCCACTGTTGTTTCAAAAGTAACATTTCAAAGAAAATATTTTCTTCAATATTTATCCATGTATTAGGAATAGAGGATATTAAAAATGCAGGTCTCAGGATGAAAAAACATTTTTATTCAGTTTCGTAGTTTGAAGGGGTTTTGATGGTAGAGAGGAAGATTTACCTTTCATTACTGCACTTCACAGTTGTGTCAGTTTTTCTTCTGTTCATAGACCTTGATTCAGCTGCTGCTTCCTGCTCTCCTAAGTATAAGCAAAAGTTTCTTTTCATATCATGATACCATTTATTTTCTTAAACTAGTTTTGTATCTTTCTTCAGTGTTTGATATTGCATTGAAGCATATAAGTATGCAGTCACCAGATAGAATGTGGTAACAAATCACAACACACACACACACCCCCCCGCATTGTATCACTTCTCCCATAAACACCTGTATGTTGCTGTAAATGACTGTGGCCAAATTACATGGAAATTCTATAGCTGACTTTTTCCCCCTCGCCCTCTTTTTTAAATCCATTGTCAGGAGAGGCTAACAGCACAAAAATTTCCACAAAACAGACTATTTTGATCTTTTTACAAATAAAAGTTTTTAAAAAATGGAGTATGAAGGCTGAATCAGTTTTATATGTTCACAAAAATGTAGTATGAAATTATTTTATTAAAAATTACTATTGTAGACAGAAAAAACTAATGCATACCTTTGTCAGTTTTGTTTCTTCTGGATTTCAGTTTTCCAGTTGCTTTACATTTTGCTTCATTAACTGAAGTATGAAGAGCATCTTTATTGTTTTCTGTTAAACAAAATAACACACACAGAAGTCATAGAAAACCAACCTTTAATTTATCCTAAAGTACCAGTACCTTAAATTTTGACTGTTATATAAAAAAGCCACACAATTTTAACCTCACTTTTTCATTAAACTAGAAATTAGATAATAAGGCTAGAAGGAAGCTTAAAATGTTGCTCAGCTATAGCCCTGCCCCAACATAGGTCAATCACATCTAAACTATTCCTGCCAATTGTTTAGCCCCTTCCATTGTGTTCCGAGTGAAGCACGCAGGGCAGAAGACCAGCATGGCTCCACTCATTGTGGAGCTCCAGAGGAAAAAGAAATTGTATGATCTCTGCAAGCAAGGTCATGCTTTGCAGGAAGATTATAGAGCCATAGTTCATACATGCAGAGAGAAGATAAGAAAAGCCAAAGCTCAATTAGAGTTGGAACTGTCCAGTGTTATGTCAGATTGCAGGAAGGGTTTTTTGAAGTATGTTAATAGCAAGAAGAGGTCTAAAGAAAACCTTGGACATACTTGTTAAAGATGGTCACCTTACTAATAGGGATAAAAAACAAGCAGAGGCATTTGATTCAAGTGGATGTTATCACACTCCCCTGTGTTATCACAGGACCCCTCTTGATCATCTACCTAACAAAGGTCTTGTGAGTCTGACAATGTCTTATAAGGAGAATGATGACCTGGATGAGGGGATTGAGTCTACCATTAGTAAATTCATGGATGACATCAAGTTGGGGGGGAGTGCCGATCTGCTGGAGGGTCAGAAGATGCTGCAGAGGGACCTGGACAGGCTGAGTTGATGGGCTGAGGTCAATAATATGAGGTTCAACAAGACCAAGCGCAGAGTCCTACACTTTGGCCACAATAACCCCATGCAGCGCTACAGACTGGGGGATGAGTGGCTGGACAGCAGCCTGGCAGAAAGGGAGTGCTGGTTGATTACTGGCTGAGCATGAGTCAGCAGTGTGCCCAGGTGGCACAGAAGGCCAACAGCATCTTGGCCTGTATCAGGAATAGTGTGGCCAGCAGGACTAGGGATGTAATTTTGCCCCTGTACTCGGCACTGGCGAGGCCTCACCTCGAGTACTGTGTGCAGTTCTGGGCCTTTCCCTTCAAGAAGGATATTGAGGAGCTGGAGCGGGTCCAGAGAGCAACAAGGCTGATGAAGGGACTGAAGGGAAAGGCTTATGAGGAGAGGCTGAGGGAACTGCGGTTGTTCAGCTTGGAGGAGACTCTCTACAACTACCTGAAGGTAAGTTGGAGTCAGGTGGGGGTTGGGCTCTTCTCCCAGACAACTAGTGACAGGATGAGAGGGCATGGCCTGAAGCTGCGCCAGGGGAGGTTTAGGTTGGATATTAGGAAGCACTTCCTCATGGAAAGGGTGATAGAACACTAGAATGGACTGCCCAGGGAGGTTGTGGAGTTGCCATCCCCTGGAGGTGTTTAAGGAAAGATTGGATGTGGCACTTAGTGACATGGTCTAGCTGATGTCATGGTGTCAGGTCATAGGCTGGACTTGATGATCTCAGAGATCTATTCCAAATAATTCTGTGATTCTGTGAAGCTGAGGACTTTGGGCTTGCCTAGTTTGTAGAAGAGGAGGCTGAGGGGCAACCTCATTGCTCTCTACAGCTTCCTGAGGAGTGGAAATGGAGAGGGAGGTGCAGGTCTCTTCTCCCTGATATATGCCAGATTGTGTGGGAATGATTCAAAGCTGCATTAGGGGATGTTTAGACTGGACATTTGGAAGTATTTTTTTATTGAGTGTGATCAACCACTGGAACAGGCTTCCTAGAGAGGTAGTGGATGCCCCAATCCCGTCAACTGTTGAAGAGGCATTTGGATAATGCCCTTACTAACATGCTTTAACTTTTAGTGAGCCCTGAAGTGGTCAGGCAGACTAGATGATCACTGTAGAACCTTTCCAAATAAAATATTATATTCTAGTCTTAAAACTTCTAACATTTTTTAGATAATCTCTCTTCTTTCAGCAGCCTCTCTTATTTCTAGGAAGCTTTCTTTCTAACATCAAATCTAAATCCCCTTTGCAACAAAGTTCAAAAAATGCCTTCTGTTGCTCTTTCTGCTCACAGCCATCGTTTGCAAACTTGAAGCAGTAAATGCTGCTTTATTTTTAATGATCCTAGATTTATTTATAATGGGGTGAGAGCAGGGAAGAGAACAATACTTTTCTCCTACAGTCTGCTTTTAAGAAGTGATCAAAGATCCTCTTTCATGAGAAATTCATACTAAAGAGTATTACACAAAATGGTAGAGGTTGGAAGGAACCTCTGGAGATCAAGTCCAACTTGCCCTGCCAAAACACCCAGGGCAAGCCACAGAGGACCATATTCAGGCAGGTTTTGAAAGTCTTCAGAGGAGACTCCACCACCCCTCTGGAAAGCCTGTTCCAGTGCTCAGTCACCCTTACAGTAAAGGATTTTCTCCTAATGTTGAGGTGGAACTTCCTATGTTACAGTTTGTGCCTATTGCCCCTTGTCTTACACTGGGCACAGCCAGAAAGAGACTGGCCCCATCAGACACCCACCCATCAGATATTTATAAACATAGATGATAACCCCTCTCAGTCTTCTCTTCTCCAGGCTAAATAGTCACAGGTCTCTCAGCCTTTCCTCATGAGAGAGGTTCCCATCCTCTAATCATCCTTGTAGCTCTCCATTGGACTCTCTTCAGCAGTTAGTCCCCTGTCTCTTGATCTGGGGAGCCCAGAACTAGACACAGTACTCCATATGTGGCCTTACTAGGGCAAGAGTAGAGGAAGAAGAACTTCCCTCAACCTGCTCATCACACTCTTCCTAACGCATTCCAGAATACCATTGGCCTTCTTGGCCACAAGCACATGCCCCTGGCTCATTATCAGATGTTAGAAGAAAACAGAATAATTTTTCTCTCAAAAGCATACTTCCAAATTTGCATCCAATAAATATTTCAAGAGAAAAGCTATAAGAAATTAACGTGTTTGACACTTCCAGAAACAAGAGATTATATTTTCTAGTGGATTATTTCGGTGTTTTAAACAAATAACTATACCAATTGTTTTTTCTGCTGAAAAATGTTAGACTTTGTGTCACCAGTGAAATGTACACTGCTAAGGCACATGCTGCTGCACAAGCTGTGCAGGCAGCTGAAAGTCTTCCAGATACTTCCACTTCAAGCTCTTAAATAGCAATAAAACCAAATCTAGCTCCAACATATGAGCTTGTAACAAGGACAGACCAGTGTCAACACTAAAGATATCAGCTATATACTGCTATAATACAGTCTTCAAGAAGCACAGGCATGGCTACTTCAAAGTCTAAAAACCCCACAAAGTACTTGTTTCTTCCTCCGGGTTAGTGTCACATTCTAAAGATAACTTAGCACTAGTATTTAGCAGGCACATGAGTGAGCCAAACAGCTGGAAAATTGCCCATTGCAAAACTGTCATTGCTAAAAAGAGCTGAAGATAAAGCAATAGCTATACTAGAGTAATATAGAGAAGAAAAGCACAATCTGGTCAAAAAGTAGTTAAAAAAATGAAAATACTTCAGTACAAGTATTGTTAACTGTGTGCATACTTACCAGATATTACCTTTTCAGTCATTAATAATAATAATCTACTTTTTAAAAAAATGGGAAAACTAAAACTACACCTCTCCAGAATTACCTGCTTCATTTTGAACAGTGTTTTCAGAAAATGTGGTGCCTGTTTCCTGTGTCCTTTCAGGGAGATCTGTTTCCTCAGTCCTTTCAGAGGGGTCTTTTTCCACATTAGGATCTTTGGTCAAGTTCATCTTGATCTTCTCGATAGCTCTTTGACACAGTTTATCTTTCACTTTCTGGAAGAGACATTGAATGATAGATGATCCTTAGTTTTACAACTTTTTTTTTTATGCATTATATAGGAGACTTATAATTGAAATTTATTTTAATATTAAAAAATAACTACACCACAGTTATCAAAAGAACTTACTGTACTGAAACATACAAAGTTGGGCATACTGTTTCACACCGGTTTTATTATGTATGGTAGCTGAAATACGTAAATTATAGTGTGATATCAGCTCAGATTTTTGTAAACAACTCAATTTTCAAAGAACTTTGTCACACTGTCAGAAAAAACAAAAGGCACTTTGTTTTTAAGTGTATCACATTAGATTGCTAATGATTAAAAAAGTAAGAACCGTGTTCTTTATGTACTACCTCTAGAATCTTATCGAGCAGAACCAGAAGATTCTCTGTAGAAGAAGAACTGAGTTCTAGCGAATTTAAAGCTTTTGTGTAAATACGAACATCTGGCACAGTAGGATCCATCAAGATTTCATTGCAAATTTTCATTGCTAAACTATCATGCACTGTTAATTCCTGTAAAGAAAATAAATTTGGTATCAGAATTTTTGCTGGAAACTATTTACAAGACAGAAGAGATTATTCTGATTTAAGCAGTGAAAGACTAATTTTACAAAGTAAACATTTTCCTAAAACGCTGAATTTTGAGTATATACACCAAATGACTTATGAAAATCCCAGTATCAACAATTACCCATCATGAAAGCTCCTAGTAGCATTTTTTAATTGTAAGAGAAAAAGGAAACTGCAGGAGCAGAGAGGAAGGAAGGTCAAACTAATAGATTTCATTACCTAAACAGTCACTCATTTAACCCAACTTCTGACACTGGGAATCTCAGAGCATCCCAGACAGCTATCAGTAAGTGAAGGGGGTCAGTTCTTAATCTCTAGATAAAAATACTGTTTTCCTCCAGTTTAAAACACTGTACCTGATAGTCCTGAGACTTCTTAGACTGAGGCTTCAAATTACTTGGCCTGGTCAGGTTCACTAACAGTTCAGAAACATTACTGGTATCTATTTCAGACAAAGGTGAAGTTGCAGGAGCATTGAACAGTGTTTGCAGAGTTGGAAGATAAGCTTCTTCAAAGTATTCCTGGTTAGACCTGTTTCAAATGAGTCAACCATTAGCAGTAGGAGACAAAATTAAACCTGAATTGACCCCTAAATTTTCTCTTCTATGATGAAATTTCACAGACCCATTACAATACATCAAGCAAAGTGGGAGCCGCCAAGCTCAGCAGAGACAGCTGGCAGGATCAAGATATCAAAACCATTTCACAGATCTAACATCTTTTCAGTTTTAGCACATGGTATTTCAAGTAAGTTTTAAATAACACTTCATGCCTCTGAACAGTTTGAAAATTCACCCTTACTATTGAAAACCTAACCAATATATACAGACATATTCTCTCAAGAGTCAGAAATACAATTCTCTAAAACTTTTATTTAGATTAATCTGTCTTCTGCTCAATGCTCCTTCCTGCTAGCATTTTCCTTTGGGGATACTTTTCATTGTGTAAGAAAGCAAGGAAGCCTGATTTAAAAAAAAAAAAAAAAAAAAAAAAAAAAAAAAAAAAAAGGAGGGGTTAAAAAAATTTTTTGAAATGAAAATTTTTATTTTTTTTTTCAAAAGAGTTAATGAATCCACCCAAGCAAGCATAAAAGACCCGTTTCACTTGGTTCTGCAGCAAGTAGTCTAAAAGTGTAGTTTCACAAGACAGGTCAGAACAATTTAAAAGGTGTCAAAAAGTACACTAGCTGGTAAGGTAAAGCCTTTTTTGTTTCTGGTACTTGTTAACCTCCTATTTGAACCCAAATAACTACAGAAGGAAAATAGGAAAGTAAATAATTTCAAAAAAGCAGACTGTTTATCCTGGATTAGAGCCAAATCAGCCAACCAGAAGACATTTTGAGCACTAAACTGAGGCAAGAAAGAATGGAAGCAAGAACTCTCTTTCAGCAGCTTTAGGGCTTTAGATTGGCTCAAGAAGAACTGAAGTATCATTCAGATTATTTCCTGTAAATTAAAAAGTGAAAAATAGGTACAAGGCAGAACTTTCTCACCTCAGGCTGCCAGAAAGTTTACTTTTTAGAAAACATTCCATGAACAAGAACGGTTCATGGGTTACAGATTCCTGTCCCTGTTATTAGTATGCCACGCCACTCTATTGACATGACTGAATATTTATATATTAGCATCAACATTCCCTCCAACTCACAGAGAGTTCAAGTATTTAAAGATTAAGCCTCTTGATTATATCTGTGACCAGATGGAGAATTTAAACAGAGCAGCACCCAGAAAACCAGAATTTTAAAATTCAATGAGATTTCAGTACCAAAATTCGGCTTGAACCTCAGCTATATCTCAAATCATCATTTGAGTTTTCCTTTTCTGAATGGCAATTTTGCAGACAGTTCTGAATTACACATGGTAATTAATAATCCTCTTCTAAAAGTACAGTATTGGTAACCAAAGACACTCCATGATTCACCTTAAAATGAACCATTTGTAATTCAGATTGCAGATAATGTTTTGAGACAGGAAATTAATGATTTTTCCTAGAGATTCCATATCATTAACTCAGACAAACATTTAGGATTTTTTTCTCCACTGATTTTTCTGATTTTTATTTAAAGCATACACCAAGTTTTTCTTTTCAAGAAACAGAAGTTTCTTGAAAACGAAGCCAAACCAAGTTAATGGGTGGACCATTCAGTGGATAAGGAATTGGCTGGATGGCCACATCCAGAGGGTAGTGGTCATTGGCTCAAAGTCCAGATGGAGAGCAGTGACAAGTGGTGTCCATCAGGAGTCCATACCAGGGCCTGTCTTGTTTAACATTTTTGTCAATGATACAGACAGCGGGATCAAGCGCACCATCAGCAAGTTTGTGGATGACAACAAGCTGAGTGGTGCTGTCAATACACGAGAGGGACAGGATTTCATCCAGAGGGACCTGGACAAGCTGGAGAGGTGGGCCCAGGTGAACCTCATGAGGTTCAACAAGACCAAGTGCAAGGTCCTACACCTGGGCTGGAACAATCTCCACTATCCATACAAGCTTGGGGAAGAGGCAATAGAGAGCAGCCCTGCAGAAAAGGAGTTGGGGGTGCTGGTGGACGAGAACCTGGACATGAGCAGCCAGCGTGTGCTTGCAGCCCAGAAGGCCAATCGCAGCTGGGCTGCAGCAAAAGAAGTGTGGCCAGCAGATCAAGAGAGGTGATTCTACTCCTCTCCTCTGCTCTGGTGAGACCTCACCTGGAACACTGCATCCAGCTCTGGAGCCCTCAGCACAGGAAGGACATGGACCTGAGGGAGCAGGTCCAGAGGAGGGCCACAAGAATGGTCAGGGGACTGGAGCACCTCTCCTATGAGGACAGGCTGAGGGAGCTGGGATTGTTCAGTCTGGAGAACAGAAGTCTCCAGGGAGACCCAATAGCCACCTTCCAGTACCTGAAGGGAGCTTATAGAAAGACTGGAGGGGGCCTGTTTACAAAGGCCTGTAGCGAAAGGACGAGGGGCAATGGTTTTAAATTAAAAAGGAGTAGATTTAGATTAGAAATAAGGAGGAAGTTCTTTACCACGAGAGTTGTGGACCAGTGGAACAGGTTGCCCAGGGAGGTGGTTGAGGCCCCATCCCTGGAGACATTCAAGGTGGGGCCTGACAGAGCTCTGAGCAACCTGCTCTAGTTGAGGATGTCCCTGCTCTCAGCAGGGGGGTTGGACTAGATGACCTCTAGAGGTCCTTTCCAACCCAGACATTTCTATGTTTCTATGTTCTGTGTTTCTATCTATGAGGTATCAGAAGGGGTTGCCTCATTTGTAAGCAACTTGGAAATACACAGAATTACAGAGGTGGACAATCATTAGAACTCATAACTAAAAAAAAAATTTAAATAATTAAGATAAATAAGAAGAGATTCACAGGGTTAGAAGATGACATTCAAAGTTAAAAGACTATCAATGTTAAAAGCTTAAATTCATTATTCAATATCAGAGATGATGGAATCATATACAATTAGTTTTTCTGTTTCTCATTTTCAAGAGAATTTAAGTAGGGAAAACGTCATTCTGGAGAAGACTGGGTATTTTTCTCCTCTTCCCTCCCCACCCCACACTGGACAACAGCAAGATTATATTTGTTTGGTTGGTTTTCCCACCCCTCTCCAAACCAACTTCTTTGAACTATTCACCTTAATGTGGTAATTTATAGGACACAAAAAGAACAACTCTATTTGGTTTGGAAAAATAGGTAAGGTGATGTATAATACAACTAAATTAAATCTGAACCATAAATAGAGGCAGATAAAAACTCAGCTACTACAGACTGGTTAAAACCACTAGCTGCATTTGAAAAAGTTTAACATTTTTTTTCTTTGAGCAAGTAAAAAGAGATGAGAATCACTATTTAAGCTCCTATCTATATACATCAGCTCTCTACTTCCTTTGTCCACTACCAAAATAAACAGGAGATTTTGAACCTACTGTGAATTGAGATTGGAGTATTATTTGGTTAAAAAACACCAAACAAACACAAAACAAAAGCAAAACCCAAACCACAACCAGACTGCTGCTTTGATATCTGCTGGGCACAGATTTTTTTTTTCTTTTAAGCAGTCCTGCTGGCTACCTTTTAGTCATACTTCAAAGTCTACCTGTTTTGTTCAACTGCATAAATAAAGCCATCTTTTCAAATCCATCTTTTATTCACTATTTTGAAGAAAAGCTTCAATTATAGGCTTAGGAAGGGGAAAAAAAAAGTGGCAGTCCATAGGGATAAGAGAGAATTAACAAAAAGTCTTCACAGTAGTCAAAAATTGAGATTATGTACATTCAGAAGTAATATGCATAGGAGGTTGAACTAGACCTTTAGGTCTAATTTGCACTTGTGCTGTTTCTACTTATGCAAGATTGAAAAAGATAGCTAAAGCTGCTAGACCAATGTATACTTTCATATAATAATTTACAAAGGACATACCTATTTGCATAAGCAAATAAAGGGAAGAAAACTCCTAGACAGTGTCTAAGCCGAGTATCATCTTCAGTCACAGGATTATACCACAACAAAATAAGACGAGAAAGCAGCTTGGCACTAATCAGCCTCCCAGAGAACATCAGTTTGGCAATACCTTCTGCAGCTTCTGTCCTAAGTTCTGAAAACTGAAGAAAAAATTGGATCATGTATACAATACACCAACCACAGCATTTTTCACTAATACTTTATAATAATAGTCTACATTCTACTTTGCCAATTAATTCTCTACATTCACATATTTGCACCTGCACAGAATTCAAAGCTTGCTCAAAAGTAACATTAGTCTGTACCTGTGAAAAAGCTGTGGTCATTTTCTAGGACAACTGTTTTAACTGTAGACCACTGATTTCAATTACACATCGTGTAATATTCACATGCAACTTAATGCAAAGGTAAACCTTCTGCAAAAGTAATTTAAAAACAAAACTAAAGCAAGTTTTAGATTATTGCTTACCTCACTGTCTAAGAGGCCAGAAAGAAGTTGCAGAAGGCTGTGAATCGTAGCATTGTCTTCCTCCTCTATTGATTTACTTACTTCCTCACAATTTTCAGTTCTATTATTTTCATCTTCCCTTTGAGAGTCATTGTCTCTTCTGGCTTTAAATGGCTCAATCCCAAAGAGCATTAGTTGATCGAAGATTGCCTTTAAAGCACTGAGCTTTACCTTTATGTTATCTATTTGTAAAACCTATATTAAGTAAGAAAAATACATACATCATCTTACAGTAGATCACCAGTGTTAACATTAAGCTAATAAGATTTTTTTGCTTTAATGACATTGTTTAATTTGGGGAACTTTATAATACTTGGGACAAATTTTAGACTTTAGTAAGGCGTGATACACCTTTAAACCTCAATTTGTAATACAGTCTGGGAACTAATTTATCAAGTCATATATGCAATTTTTATTACATAAAATCAACTGAATTTCACTCATAGTGAGCATGTATGTGTGAGATTGTGTTGTTCAACTTTTAAACATATGTTGGACAAACAGAAAGTCTTTTTGCCTATAGTAACTCCATAGCGTTATGCACCACAGAAAAAAATACATTAGACAATCCCTGCTCTGAAATACTGTATAGTTCAATTAAAATAAACAGTATATAAAAAGGCAGCAGGAAGCAAGATAGTAATCCAAGTCAAACTTGCACAGGTTACTATATATTTCAAATTAACATTTAAATAAAATAATACATCCTAGATCTGTTTAGCCAAATACCCTGGTTTTGAAGGCAGCCTGCACAAAGAATATGTGGTTTAGTACCTACAGAAATTTATTACTGAAGTCTAAATTCTAAGTTGCTAAAATAATTGAAATCCTCCTTAAACAAACTGATTTTTAATGAGGCATATTCAAAGGCAAATTAACAGCAATACAATAAGCAAAGTTTCTAGGAACCCAAAGCTTTCCTACTATGGTGACTGACAGCTCTATCCTCATCTAAACCAAACATATAATCTCAACATCTGCTGTCAGTTCTCTTCAGTGTGTACATAAACATGTTCTTAGAGTACAATGGCCACCTATACTTCTCTTGAAGACAGGGTGTGAAAAGTTAACAAGTGTCATCTTTTTATAATTAGCTCAACATCAGACCATATACCACAACAGTGGCTGATGTAGGTATTACGGCATCCAACATTGCCATATCCATGGATGTAAGGCCATGCTATCATCTGCTGGTTCGAATATTATTTTATCCTCTAATGAGCAACTCTTCCTTAAGCCATATAAAATTAATAATTCAGAAATTAAATTGGACACCCAAGATCACAGGTAATCATGTAACTGAAATGCAAAAACAATCACCATCGCATTTTTAGTTTGGTTTCCCAAGGAAGGCAGTCTTACAACATCATAAAAAGAATCTGCACAATTCTGTAACAATCTGAATACGACTGATTTCATGCAGATTCAGAGAGAAAGTGAGACCTTGCAGATAAAGAATTCCTACAGACTCTCAAGGCAAGAGGTGACCTTACAAAGGAAAGGCATGCTACTATTGCATACAATATAAGCTTGAATATTATTAAACATCATAAAAACCTAGATGAAACTAAGCTCTCCAGATCTTTAGGAAATCAGGAATCACCAGTTCTCAATGTAACTACATAGAATAGCTTATTATAGTAAGTATAACTAGTCTTGTATCCAAGTCACAGAGACCATCGTTCCATTTCCCATCAGACATTTTACCTGTAACAGCAATGCAAGCTGTTGTCGGGCAAATTCTTTGTTCTGAAGGGCACAGCAGCCCAAACACAGAACTGCCACATTTCTCACAGCTGGATGGACATTAGTTATGCCAGGAAGTATCTGGAAACAATAATATTAGACTTCATAGTTGAAATACAAACTGAAAATGTAGTAGAAATACAAACTGAAAATAAAAAAATTACTACTAAAATGAGCTTACCCTGAAACTAAAAATTATTCCTTTTGGAAAATGTTAAGTAATAAATACTCTTTATCTAGATATAAACACAAGCAGGTTGAGTATGCTGTTTGAAATAAAATAATGGCAAAAATCATGAGTGTTTTGCTTTGTGTTTGTTTTTAATAAATATGTTTTCAAACAAAATTGAGTTGACCACTCACGGGGGAGGATCAAACCACACAACAACAAAAAATCCCCTCCATTTCTTCATAAAAGACATCAGCATTCTTGCAGAGAAAAAAAGACCCAACAGTCCTAAACTGCAAAATAAAGATGCCAATTTAATGGAATTGCAATGGTTTCGAAAAGCAAATGGTAAAAATCCACACAAAAGAAAAGCCAGACTAAACACAAGGTGAATGTTACAATGACATCATTTTATAACTTTGCATTTACTAAAGAGTTCAAGTTCAAACAACAACAAATAAGATATCCCAAATCATGTAAGATATCCCGAAACATGTCACTAAAGTACCAGCAAGGACATTAAGTAGATGCCTAAGCACCATACTTTGCGCAGTGTAACTCAACACTGCCCAACACTGTGGTGCGTAAGTCAAATACTCACCATATTCATGTTTTATTTTAGTATCTCTCTGCCACAGGAGCTCAGAGCAGTGTATCTGCACTGCACCTCCAAGACACTAGGTTCTAGGAAGGCTTAAAAGCACCAGACACAGCACTACAGATACAGCAAAGTGACTGTAAAATAACGAAAGACCATCCTACCAGCACCAAAGGGCCAGCTATGATGTATACATTTTTATTATAACAATATTTATTACTACATACCAGAGATTCAATGATTTCTTTAGTGGTTGGATCAATTCCTTTAGAAAGGGACATGATCTTCAGAAGCTCATAATACATTGTCAGACACTTCAACAGTGTTTCAGGATCATTCTTTATGTGGGTCAGGGAAAAGGAAAAATAATATTATTAACACAAATGGTGACTCTGATAAGGAGAATAGGGACATGAATCGTTGTCTTTCCCTACTCAAACATATCTTGTCCATTACACATTTGTTGTGCAAGAACATTAACCAAAATCTGCTTATGAACTATGATGAAAAGAGACTCAGGTCAATGTTTTCACTTAGTTAAGAGTATGCAGTAAAAACAGGACCCTTTTAGAATTATTTAGTTATTGAGGGACAAAAGAGCAGTTTAATTGCAATTCATTTTTTGCTAGAGCATACCATCAGTTTCTACACGTGCAGAAGGAGAACAGTAATACCATAAGTGTTCATTTTCAATTAAAAAAAAAGTTAGATTGCAAGGCTAAACTACCCTTTCTTATGTAACTATGAAAAAACATTAAATACAGGAGAGGAAGATACCTTCTCCACATGGGTTTCTTTGATTTCAGGTTGCTCTGCTTCTTTTATCAGTTCATTTTTTTTGTGTTCTAACTCAGTTATTGTCTCTTTTAATATTGATGCTTTATTAAAATCCTGCAGAGTAATGCATTCTTCCAAAGCACCTTTTGCTTCAAAAAGTTTCACTTTTATTTCAGCCAACTGAAATAGAAAGTAAAGAGAAAATTAATGTATCATAACCTTTGTTGTATTAGCCAACAATATACTATTGGCACTGGCCAGAAATTACCATATAAAACTCTTACCAGATGGATATGCTTAAAAAAAAAAATATTTTTCTGGTTACCTAAAATTTGCTTACCTTAAGCTCTCGCTTTCTTATTTCAGCAGGATCAACAGGCTGGTCGACTGTAACAACTGGCTCACGAAGTTCTGATATAATTTCTGCAACCTTTAATTACAAACAGTATATTAGTACCATTAATTTCAGCTCAGATGTCAGATACTAAGCATTTAACTTTTCCAAATTTAAAATATCATTCTTCTGAAAAAGTAATGAACAGCTCTGCAGTTTTCATTAACAACTAATTCACTGCAAATAAAACCTTTATTTGACAATACATAGTCTAACTATGAAAGTCTAGTGTTTTCTGCTATTTTGGTTCATAAGCAATAAAACAAGACTGTACATCCTATCCCTGAGTAAGTTAAGCAGTGTCTATGCTACAATTTCACAGTCACTAACTGTCACCAGAAACAAGGGTCTATTTTCTTCGGACTTGAGTTTAAATAATTATGATATATCTAGAGATTCTACTACATAAAACACTTTTCTTGCAAGGGTTTTTAGTACCTATCTCAGTAAAAGGAGATAAACTTGAAACCTGGGAATGTACAAAATGTACATTATACTCACTTTGAATCAAATATGACAAAGTATTCTGAAACAGGCTGTCAAAGTGCAATATTTGCCTAATTTGAGGATTACATTTATAACACCTGCCAAACCTCTCAAGATAAACATCTTTAGACAACCACAAAATGCAGCTATGCTTAACAAAAAAAAAAAAAAAAAAAAAAAAAAAAAAAAAAAAAAAAAAAAAAAAAAAAAACAAAACCCCCCAAAAAAAAGATGAGAGGAGCAGGACAAAATATTTTTAGTTTGGAAAAGCATTTAACTCCTGATATTTCTGTTACAATGTTTTGTGAAGGCTGTCTGATATACAAGGAAGGTAGGGACTAGAAAACAATGAGCCTTTAGAATTCCTTACAATTTGAATCCTTCTATCATCATCTTTAACAATACTGAGTAATCTTTCCACAAGTGGAGATATAAAGGCCGTTGAAGTTTCAGGTAGCATGAGAATCTTTTGTAAAGTAACCAACAGTTGCTTTCTGCATTGAAGATAAAAAAAAAAAAAAAAAAAAAATTGCGTTTGCTTAGTCAAGAAACTGGAAGACACAGGTTAATATTTTACCCAATTTGAGGTAGTGTGATGACTTTATAATACCCCATAAATTAAACTTCTCTATAGCTATATTAACTCCTGAAAATATTTGCTTATTAGCAATGTTTGTCTTATCCTGATATCTCATTTCTCTTGATTAGAAAATGATGATTTTTTTTTTTTAATCAGGAATCACTGCTGTCCAATGAAAGGTCATAAGAGCAGGAAATAAGAGTATCAATAATGCAGAATGCCTTCATAGATATTATCTGTCTGGAAACTGAAAAATAAAATAAAATTACAAGTTAATCTATCCTGCCAGCCTGACAGAGATAATGCATTCCACTGAGAGTTTGAAGCTTGCTGTGTTTGTACTATCAGAACTGCATTTTTTTATGAAATGCCTATGATGGTATGAACTTCCAAATTCATTCACTCTTAATACTTCACATTAAAAGGCTGTTCAGAGTATAGGAATGACTCAGTTAATACACTCCAATTCAGTTTGGCATCAAAAACATCTGTAACATTTTAGGCTTTAGCAGACTGGGATTAAAAGCATAAAAAACCCCCACACAGGATACTTACTACAAGTCACCTGCTGAGGAATAATCCATTTATCTACTTTTAATTTTCATATACTACATTCCAAATGAACAGTCTTATAACTTCATAATTTCAAGAATACATTATGAAAACAACTGAATTTGTTCTCCCCAAAGTTATATCTGCATTGAAACTCATTTTTCCATAAAAGTAAGCAGACAATATTTGGCACACTTTGGGGAACAATTCCATTAAAGAGACTGTGCCTTTTTTTCCAAGTAGCATCCGAATTGTATTTTGTCTGTTTGATCGGGTTATTTTCTCAACAGAGACTCTACACCTCTCCACAGGCATAAGCACCTTAAGCCTAATAATTTTATATTTAAGTTTACCTTCCTCCCTCTTCTGTGGTATCCATGCAGTCTATGATAAGAATCAGTTGCTGGCCTATAAATTCTTTTGTCATCAGGTTTTCAAAACAATTAAAGTCTTCTCTTTGTTCTTCACTAAGAACTGGCATATTTTGAATGTAACTGAATCCAAATAGAACAGATATAATTACATTCAGAATCACTGTTGGAAAATAAGATAAAAAACAAACACCACCACCATAAAAAACCAACGCTGCCCCAAACCCCACCACTTTTCTGTCCTGTACGAACAAGGGATTACCTTAGTTACTAGACTAAAAAAATTAATGTTCTTTTCATAGATTAATAGTTCCAGAAAGTCATTTATACCAAATAATGTAGAGTTTAAAAATAATGCACTTGATTAAAACAATCCCTTCCATGAGAATGCAAAAATTAAAACAACATTACAGTTATGCTTGTATATGCAATTTCAGTTCTACACCCCTAAGTAAAGGCAGCATCTTACGAATAAGCGTACACATGTACCATTTTTCATATATACAACTAGTATTTCATAGTTAGATAGTACATATTCTTCTACCTGTTCATAAGTGTTATCCTGCTTACAAAACTAAACAAGAAAATCATTAGAGCGCAGTGAATTTTAAATTCTTTATCTGATCAAGCACAATAGCAATAATCTATTGTCAGATACACTCAGCCACATAGCATGGAACGTATAATCAGTTTGTTCAGTTTCTTTATTTTTCTAGACTCATTGCTCTTTTGCCATAATTTTACCCATCAATGGGAGCATAGATGTTTAGAAAATCTCGCATGAAACATGGTGTACAAAATTCCATACCAAACATGATGTAACACAAAATTCAAATACTGATATAAGCTGTGATAAAGATTTTTACCAGAGTTTTGCAGATACAATTTACCAACAGCTCATTAAATTTATCAAACTTTAAAAATTTCTTCAAAGTTAGGACAAAAACTTTGCACATAGCTGTCATTTAAGAACATCTGAAATTACAACAACGTAGGCAGCTGTTTCTGATCATTTAACAATTGTTTCCTGTATCAGATAATAGTGAAGTACCTAAATGAACCATACAATCCTGCATTTTTCCCATATGTATCAATGACTTGCAGTTTCTTGCTTCTCCTGACTGATATGACTGATTTCATCATGCAAATAAAGACCTGGATTGTACAATTGCAAATCTTTCCTGAAACAACTGGTGGCACAGCTCATCAATGAACAGTTCAACGATCATAACTACAAATACCAAAGTAATAGCAAACCTAATTAACCTTACTCAGCCTCTTTCTTAAGAAAGAGATAATTGAAGGCATTATGAATAAGACTGCATCAAAACAAATTTTTTGGGAAAACAAATGTTTTATGGATTCTTCAATTAATTATGAATAAATAAATTTACACACATTAGAGTGGATCCACATTTCAAAATTAAGGAAGCACAGATGCTTCATTTATAAAATGTTTATGAAGCACGTTGGCACATTCCACATTGAAAAGTAGCAATGACTTCTTTAAGTAATACTAGCGTACTACACCCACGGAAGTGAGAAAATAATATGTATATTTTTAATTTGAAACATCTACCAAAGAAATGCATTTTGCAGCAAATTTGATTTATAATCATTTCAGGAAGCATCACACTACATTTTGCAAATACAGTACCTCAGTTAAGATTTCTCAGCAAACTCCATGCTCACAAATATAAATTCTGTTCAGATTTTATGTTAAGACTAAAGTATCCCATTAAGATAAAAACCAGTTTACATTTCTTCACTACGTTAAAAGGATTGATGTAATGGACATACCTTCCTCCCCCCCCCCCTACCCCGGGATTATATATTTTGTAATTGGCTCATTTAGCAGTGCTGTCACTGCCTTCAAATGTAAGTTTTTGGGAAGTATGCCTGCCTGGGCAGGGGAAACAGAAGAGAATGAATTATCACTTCAGAAACACTTCTCTTAGGGACAGCAGCCAAATTTTACTTTATTTTCACAAATTATAACAATGAAAACAGTTTTGGCTTCTGCAGGATCTAAAAAACCTCTTTCTGCAAGCTCTTTGCAAACACACAGCATCCCACATAAGAATAATAATAACAAATAATAATAATAAATTGACAAAGGATAGCTGCATATTACAGAACAGTTATTATATTAAATGGCAAAGAATTATATGCTATTGATCTAACAGTCCACCTTGCTAATAATTCACGAGAAAGGACATTCTAAACATTGTTTTCAAGTTATAAATTTGCTTGTTACAGTTTGAGTAAATTCTCTCCAAAATCTAAAAAAAATTTTTTTAATTAAAAA